>JAMKCH010056870.1:0-24346 GCA_023653785.1 Ophioderma brevispina | reverse complement strand
AAGTTATTTGCGTACCGCATATAGCGTATTACGCCGTGCTGATCGCCCGTTGGCACGCGTAGCCACCCGTCGCAAAGCTCCACTCGCCGCTTAGACAGCGTCAAAAACCAAATGGTTAGCACGCGTAACCACCGTAGCAACGCACCACGCATACGCGCCCCTTAGTAATGCTTACAAACAAATGGTAAGTTATCATAGGCACGAGCACATTTTCTTGCATTTTTCAGTCATTTCCTGAACGGATTCGTTCCAAATATTTGCGCGCTTACCATCGGTATCTCCACGAACCTTTCACGTGAATTTGGGGGGCGCAATAGGATCGAAAACATCGAAACTGCCGGAGCCTTTGCGAACATACACACATACATACATCATAATACTACATACAGACAACAACATACTACATACATACATACATACATACAGACCACATTAGCCAAATTATAGATGATTCATTTTCGGAACATGTGCATCACTTGTGTTTTTAAAATACGGTCGTCTTTGAAATCGAATTCCAGTGAAAACACCAGAAGAATTAAACAAAATTCAACCGGGAAATTCAAAAGGTAGAAACAGCTGCGTGATAAAACGTGGGTGACTTTCCATTGTATGATTGACAATGGGAGAGTAACCCTGGCGAGTGACACTTAGAATACATTAGTTAATGTGGTAAACAGCGAGACTCAGATTATTTGCTAACGTGAATATTAGCTCTTCTGGATCTTGATTTTTGCATGTTGGTACAAAACAAATTACTTATCAAAGATACTATCCAAAAATTACACTTGGTGGAAGAGATCTTATTTTAAAAAGAAACGAAAAGTGGTCATTTGTTTGAAATTGAAAACCGCTTTTTTTTTGGATAAAATCAAGCAATATAACTATCTTACAGATGATATATGAATTATTTTTGCAATTTACTTGAAAAAACCCACTTTGTAGCTAACGAATTCAGGAAAAACCGAAGTTCTGGTAAGCATTTTTGATTTTTGATTATGGACATAATCTAACTCCCGCTAAAATCAACATTAATTTATTATGTAAATTTCATGTTAATGAGGCTGTAACTTTTTAAATATTGTGTAAATCTTGTAAAAATGATGGTGAGAAGCCTCAGAAGATATGGACCTTTAATTGAGACAAACAATCCAACATGTACTCCAAAACTTTACTTTTCGCTTAATCGAAGCGATATTTCGCTATCATCTGCAGCTCTATTTGGTTGGAAAATTCGTTTCAAGATACTCCATGCCACAATACAGGCCTGCGTTTCTTCGACAGCCACGTGTGAGCTCCCACACATAACCATTATCATTATAATGCGACCGGGTCAATGGAAAGAAGCCTATTATGGAGTTAAAAAACCCAGCAGCGGGCAGCCGTCTCTACAGCCCTGGCAAAACCAGGTCTGTTGCTTGATAATTATCAGCACGTTTTGTGTTCGAGGATTTGAATGTGCTGCCTTGAATAGAAAACATCTCAAATAATTCAGTTATTTTGTTTGTTATCCATACCATATCACTTAAAGAAGACGTATGTCCGTTAAATGAAGAATAAATGTGATTCATACATTAATATTGATTTAGTGACTCGATATCCGCTAGATGAGGTGTTTTTTATGATTAAAAATAAAAAAAAAAAAAACGATCCTTTTTTTTTTTTAATTATTGATAATTATTGATCCATGCGGGAGGCGAAAAGTACGGGTTCGAATGTGAAGAAAAGTATATTAATACAGAAAAAAGTGGGGCATCCACATACTGTATACGATATTAAAGGAGGAGGCCCGCATTAAGTATATGAAATTTTCATCCTTGATAGATTGGTCTTCACCCCAAAGCTCCATCTGTAAAGTTCCACGCCGCTATTTCAATCCATTTTGATTGCGAGAGCTTAATAACCCGTAATTTTGTAAGCTCCATGAGTTACTGTGTAAAATAAGATGGTTCGACCAACAAAGGGGGCACATTTTCAACTCATAATTCCCAAAAACCATCCTTTAGCTCTAAGATGTCACATGGAAATGAGAGAATAGTAGCTTTGTTGTGTATACCAAAAATTTGGTCACTTACGGTAAAATTGGACTTCTGGGGACGAGGATAGCGATCGGGCCCAGGACCTTAACAACAATACCGCTCTTACAGCCGTTCATGTCCTTCAAAGAACACCGGTGCCCTATACAGAGCCCTAATTGAGTCAATTGTTTTTGCTTATGTGTTTCGTCACTGAAATTAAAGTGTGTAAATTAGGTATTTTTTAAAAAAAACGCTCAGGGGTGGTTTTTTTTCAAGGTTAGGTATATACCTACTGAAAATTCAAGAAAATTACACCGATCATCGAATGATAGTAACAACTAATTAAAGCAATAGATCAAAAGAAAAAAGTTCTATTAACGAAAATCCTTTGTGGTGGAGTGAAGAAAAAAGGTTGATTTCGTTGCAAAAAAACGTTACAGGTGGGGCAGGAGATATGGTCATCAGGGCTCACAGTCCGAGAAACTTGGTGAACAATAGGGCAATTGAATCAGTTGACTCTTCACCCAATATAAGTTTCACACTTTATTCGTGTGTCTATGTCTATGGCAGCCCGGACTCTATGATACCTGCCGGACTATTAATACTTTAAACCGGTGTAGATAGTAATTATAGTCCGACGTACTCATAGTCCGGCTACAAACGATACGGAATAGAGTACCCACTTCAGTTGACTCTGTACGGCAAAACATTAGTTTTCACGGCTGTTATTTTCCGTGCTGTTACGGAGCCCGACTATGGCTCCGGGCGGATTATATCTCCTTTTACACCGGTTGACAGTTAAGTGCAGAGCTAAAACTTTCAACATTTCAGGCTTCCTTTCTAATTCGGACAGGGAGGAGATAGGAAAGACTTCATTGTGTTTGGTTTGTTCCTTTTAAACATAATTATTATTAGTACATATATAAGTACTAAGGCAAAAATATGGGTACCGTTTGTTTATGTACCGAATTCAAGCACACATGCTTCTTCAAAATTGATTTTGTATGTATAAAGCTACGTGAATTAAAAAAAAATGTGCAACGGTAGAAGATGACCTTTGGAACTTGATAAAGTCCCTGAATCATAGATTGTTGTTGTTTATAAAAGCATATCTACTATAATGAAAGAAAACGATAAAAAAATAATCCAGATGTGAACAATTTGTAAGCACCACCCCTTTTTCCTCCTTCCAACGGACTACACAGTTAAGCAGAATTACGTTAATGTACGATATACGGGGCATAGCATTATGAAAGTGATGATGACCCATGCTATTTTGTTTAATTTATCTATGGATAGCCATAATCTCCTTAATTGATCTTAAAAAAAAATTAATGTTCACACAAAATCTCACCCAATTAATCCTGATGTGTAAATGAAAAGGGTTTCAACACTACTACTGTAATCTAGGTATAGATACAAGTTATGCCAATTAAAGGCACTAAACTCTTTGCAATATCCTAAACAATGGGAAGATCTTGTTTTCTTGCTCTGCAACAGGTGAATTGGTGTTTGGATTCGTCATATCAGTTGGCACATTGGTATAAATAAATTCATTGATTAATCCGTAGTTGAAATAATCAAGAAAATGTAGCATTAAGTTGACAAAGGCATCATAATATTGATATTGTACATCCTCACAAACACAGGTTTAATGTAAATCCCATAGGAATTGCGAAAAAAGGGGTGTGCTTACAAATTTCGTCATGTCTGGCTTATTATTCAATCGATTTCTTTCATTTTTTCAACATTTGGAAGTATATTAGATGTATTATATAAAAACAACAACAAATCTATGATATAATGATTGCATTAAGGTGAAGATCATCTTTAGTCCTTGCACATTTTTTTTATTCACGTAATATATATATATATATATATATATATATATATATATATATACTGTATTAATTAGCGTGATTTGTAGCAAAGTTAAGAAACAAAAATGACTTAATATGGAAAATATAAGAAGATATAAAATCTTAATTCGTGTATCGCACAAATCATGTTTAACAAAAATTACGTTTTCACCTTCTTTCTGTAATATAGTCACCATATTTAAAACTAAAGCTCATTGATGGATAGCGTTTAGTAATCAAGCAGTATTTAGATGTGTGTGTGTGTTTAGCATAGAAAAGGAAAACAAAGTTGTCATATTACTAAACATGTTTTAGAGTGATTACAGCACATGTAAATAGTAATGACATATTTTATGTGTAATTTGAGTTTACTTTATAATTATACTCATTTTCAATCAGATAATTCGTGATCTTTATCTCCTCACGATGATTTCGTGATACGGTAAAGCCACGTTACACACTGCAGTTTACTTGAATAATAGCAATATCATACCATCAAGTAGTTTTAAGTGAAACATCAAAGGAGCCGCATTCCTCGTATTTCCCATATTATGTCAATGACTGCGTACTGTACGCGCTTACTAGCATAATACAGAAAATGCTATTACCTGTACTGCCCATTATTCAAAAGCGCGCTCTTTGATTGGTTGTTTACAGCCCATTATTCTGCAATAATCGGCGCGATTACGCTCTAATGCGTGATGCAAAGCGCACATTCTTTTCGGCGCGTGCCACCATCACTATAATCGCACACGCTAACATTTACGCGGAGAAGACAAAGCGCGCGCTCTAAAGACGTAAACAACTGTTACGTTTTTAGTAAGAAATGACCAGTTTTTTGGACATTATTTTACTTTCTTACGGTAATAGAATAGAAATAAAGGGTGCGATGTTCATGTTTATGTCGAATAATGTGTCCTCGGCAGTAAAAACATTTTAATAATGGGTCTCGGCTTCGCCTCGCCCATTATTTTTTACTTGCCTCGGACACATTATTCTTACATAAACATCTTACCCTTTATTTCTTAAATATTAGGTCGATGACCGCGTACAAATACTTTGGAATAAACCATTTCCACAAAAAGGGATGTTCAGCTTTTTTACAATTCTTCCTTTGGTGGTTTGTGGGTTAAAATACGGTCGTCCTTTGAAATCGAAATACAGTACACACCAAGAATTAAACAAAATTCAACCGGGAAATTTCAAAATGTAGAACAGTTGCGCGTGATAAAAGCGGTTGACTTTCCATTTATTGATTGACAATGGGAAGATTAACCCTGCGAGTGACTATAGGAATAGCATTGATGTTTAATTGTGTAAAACAACGAGACTCAGATTTTTTGGCCTAACGTGAAGATTAAGCTCGTTCTGGATCTGATTTTGCACCTGTTGGTACCAGACAAATTACTATGCAGATATACTTATCCAAAAATAAACACTTTGGTTGGAATATCTTATTTTAAAAAGAAACGAAAAATGGGTCATTTTGTTTTAAAACCGAGGGTTTTTTTGAGACTGAAAATTAAGCAAATATAACTATCTTACAGATGATCTAAATGAAATTAATTTTGGCAATCCTGAAAAACACCCTTTGTTAGCTAACGAATTCAGAAAACCCAGTTCTGTAAGCATTTTGATTTTGATTTTATGGACAATATCTAACACTCCGTAAACATTAATTTATTATGTAAAAATTCATGTTAATTAGCTGAACCTTTTTAATATTTGTGTAAAATCTTTGGGTAAAAATTGATGGTGAGAAGCCTCAATACTGGACCTTTAATTTGAGACAAAAACAAAATCACATGTACTCCCAAAATTTACTTTTTCTCTGCACGAGCGATATTTCGCTATCATCTGCACTCCTTTGGTGAAATTCGTTTTCAGATACGGGACATGGCCAAAAAGGCAGGCCTGCGTTTTCCTTCGAAGACAAGACCACGTGTGAAGCTTCCAACACATAACCATTATCATTAAATGCGTAACGTTTCATGGAAAGAATCCCTATTTGACGAGAAACCCCTCAGGCGGGCATCCGTCCCTACAGCTGGCAAAACCAGGTGTGATATTATAATGCACGTTTTGTCGTCTAGGATTTGAATGCTGGGCATGAATGAAAACATCTCAACATTACTTCAGTTATTTTTGAATTTATGTTATCATTCCATATCAATAAAGAAGACGTATGTCGTTAAATTAAAGAATCAGATGTGAATGCTACATTAATATCTGATTTAGAGGTTACTTGACTCGATATTCTAGATTGAGTGTTTTTATGATTAAAAATAAAAAAAAAAAACGACACCACATCATACAAGGTATTAGATAATTTATTTGCATCCATGCGGGAGCGAAAGTAAGGGTTCGAATGTGAATAAAGCTATTCATACAGAAAAAAAGTTTGGGGCCATCACTACTGGTAATACGATTAAAGGAGGATGCCCGATTTAAGTATATGAATTTTCATCTTGATAGATTGTTCTTGCACCCCAAAGCTCCATCTGTAAGTTTAGCCACGCCGCCGATATTTCAAATCCATTTTGATGTGAGAGCTAACAACCGTATAATTTTGTAAGCTCCATAGGAGTAACTGGTTAAAATTAATATTGGTCGAAAGGAAGACCAAAAAGGTGCACATTTTCACTCATGAACTTTCCAAAAACCAACCATCCGTTAGCTCTAAGATGTCACATGATGAGGAAATATTAGCTTTCTTGTGATAACCAAAATTTGTCACTTCCGGTAAAATCTGGACTTCTGGGACGATAGCTATTAGCGATCGGCCATGGAGGCGGCTTGGTGTGAACTAACGGCCAGTGGACCGCTATTCACAAGCCTGTTCACATTGTCCTTCAATGACAACAACCGGTGCCCTCTACAGCGCCCATAAATTTTGGAGTCAATGTTTTGCTTTATGTGGTTTCTTCACTTCAACCTGAAATTACAGTGTCTAATTAGGTATTTTGGGTAAAAAAAAAAACGCTCCGGGTTGGTTTTTTTTGCAAAAAAGGGCTTTAGGTTATCAACTGAAATTCAAGAAAATACACGATCATCGATTTATAGTACAACTAATAAACAATAGATCACACGAAGTCTATTTTTAATTTTTAACGAAATCCTTCGTGGTTGGAGTGGACTGAAAAGGTTGATTTCGTTGCAAAAAACGTTACCGGTGGGGCAGGAATGAGATATAGTACCCTTCTGGCCACAGTCGGGACCTATGGTGAAGATAGGGCAATCGATTTCAGTTGACTCTTCACACCAATATTAGTTTCACGTTTTTATTCCGTTGTCCCGTCTATGGAGCCCGGGGACTATATTAACCTGCCGGACTATATTACTTTTAAACCGGTGATTAAGAAAAAGTAATTATAGTCCGACTTACTCATAGTCCGGCTCACGATAAGGAAATAGAGTACCCAATTCAGTTGACTCTTTACGCACAATTAGTTTCACGCTTTTATCCGTTAATCGTCTACGGAGCCCCGAACTAATGGCTCCCGCCGAACTATAATTGTTTTACACCGGTCTGACAGTTAAGTTGAGGAGCTAGGGGGGGAGGGAGAAAAGGGGGAAAAAGAGGAAAGAGGGAGGGGGGGGGGGGGAGTATGGGAGAGGTGGGAAAGGAGGGGGGGAGGGGGATTTAAAAAAAAGAAGAGTTCCGGGGGGGGAGAGGGTTGAAGGGGGAGGGGAAGGGGGCGGGGGGGGGTGTGAGGGAGATGGCGGGGGTGGGGGGGGGGGGGGAGGAGGAGGGAAGGAGAGGGGGGGGGGGTTGGTGGGGTGGGTGAAGAGGTGGGGGTGAGGATGGGGGGAGGGAGGTGGGGGGGAGAGGGGGGAGGGGAGAGGGTGTGGGGGGGTGGGGCGAAGAGCAAACTTTCAATATTTCAGGCTTCCTTTCTCATTCGTACAGGGGAGGAGAAAAAAAAACAAAAAAAAAATAGTCAAGACTTCATTTGTGTTCTGTTTGTTCCTTTTAACTAATTATTATTATTACATTATACTAATTAACTAAGGAAATCGGCGGTACCGTTTGGTTACGTACATGAATTCAAAGCAAACATGCTTCTTAACAATTTTATTTGTATGTTAAACTACTTGAATAAAAAAAAATGTTCAACGGTAAGCATATGACTTTAACCCTTGATAAGTCACTGATCATAGATGTTGGTTGTTTTAATAAAGCCTATCAATATAATTGGAAAGAAAACGATAAAATAATCCAGATGACCATTTTTGTAAGCACACAGCCCCTTTTTCTCCATTCCAACGGAACTTACACAGTTAAGCAAGAATAACGTTAACTTTACGATATACGGGGCATAGCATTATGAAAGTGATGATGACCCCTATACTATTTTGTTTAAATTGATCTATGGATAAGCCATAATCTTGATCTCCTTAATTGATCTTCAAAAAAAATTTAATGTTTTTTCACAGGGCAAAATCTTCACCAATTAATCCGATGTGTAAATGAAAGGGTTTTCATTCAACACTACTACGTGGAATTCTAGGTTATAGATACAAGTTATGCCAATTAAAGGAACTAAACTCTTTGCATAATCCTAACCAATGGAAGATCTGTTTTCTCTTTCTCTCAGCAACGGGTGAATTGGTGTTTGGATCCGTCATATCAGTTTGGCACATTGTATAGGAATAAATGTCGATTGGATTAATCCGTAGTTTGAAATAATCAAGAAAATGTAGCAATTAAGTTGGACAAGGCTCATAATATTGAGAGGGTATTGGGTCCGGAGTCCGGTCACACACACAGGTTTTTAATGTGTGAATCCACATAATAGGAATGGGCGAAACTGGATGTGCTTACAAATTGGTCGATGTCTGATAAATAGTATAGGTATTATAGGTATATATATATATATATATCAGTATCTATATCGGAATACTCTATATCATATATATATTATATAACTCTATTTGCTTCTCGTAATAAAGTATATAAATATATACCGATATTAAAATTAGCGTGATTGTACAAAGTTAAGACACCAAAATGACTTAAATTGGAAAAATAATCATAAGCATAAAATCTTAATTCGTGTACTGCAAACCAATGCATGTTTACCAAAAATTACGTTTTCATCACCTTCTTTCTGTAATATAAAGTCACCATATTTAAAACTAAGCTCATTGATGGAGTATCGTTTTAGTATCATGGCATTATGTTAGATGTGTGTGTGTGTAAGCTTTACGTAGAAAAGGAAAACAAAGTTGTTCATATTACTGACACATGTTTTAGAGTGATTACAAAGCAACATGTGAAATAGTAATGCCATATTTTAAATGTGTAATTTGAGTTTTTACTTTATAATTATAGGGCAACACTGCAATTCATCCAGATATTCGTCTATAATGCGTGTGCAAAGCGGCGACATTCTTTTCGGCGCGTGCCACTATCACTATAAGCGCACCGCAACATTAACTCGGAGAAACAAAGCGCGCCGCTCTAAAGACTAAACAACTGTTAACTTTTTTTAGTAAGAAATGACAGTTATTGTTGGCCTTATTTTTACTTATCTTACGGTAATAGAATAAAAAAAGGGTGCGATGGTTTCATGATTTATGTCATATGGTGTCCTCAGCATAAAAACATGGTTTAATAAGGGGTCTCGGCCTTTCTGCCTCGCCCATGTGTTTTTACTTGCCTCGGGACACAACATTATCTGGGTACATAAACTTAACATGCTTACAATTTATTCTTAAATATTAGGTGCGAGTGACCGCGTACAAATACTTTTGGAATAAAACCATTTCCACAAAAAGGGATGTTCAGCTTTTTTAACAATTCTAGCTTTAGTGGTACAGCGGAAATCCGAAAGCGTGAAACAGTATAGCCCACTCCTAATAAAAGATTTCATATCTGCAGACGGACATTTTTTTTTTCAATTTTATTTCTTTTTCGTCGAGTAAATGGATAAACCGGGGGATGAACGTCCTCAAAACTCCGATTTGGACAATATTATCAAGGGAAGAAATAGATCAAAAAAGAGAAAACATCGTGCCTAAAGCAACGAGGCAGGCAAACCAGAAAATCTGCAAGGGCCGTTGAAATTCATATTTGGAAACGGAAAAGGGAATAAATGACTCCGTGGGAGAGTCTAGCGCCGGAACAATTAGCAAGGATCCCTCTAGTCGTTTTCCCTTCGATGCCCGGACAATAACTGGAGAATGTGGTCGTACAAGCGATCAAGCTTGGAAAACTTAAGTCACGGACTGAATCGAATTTGAGAGCACCCGGGGCACCCCATTTAAAACAGGGATTTTGAATATATCAAGGATCCTGCAGTTTAGGAAGCAAAAAAATGGAAATTTCCAAAGCAGCTCTAGCAGAGTTGAAGAGCTGAAGTTAAAGGTGAGACTGGCACACTATGGGCGCGTCATGTTCTCCTCAGATCCTTGCCCAAAAAAAACCTTTACTCAATTTCCGATGATCTGGAATATAAACACAGGAGGGGACGGACCGGGCTAGGACTGTTCAATAAAGTACATCGACGTAAGGTATTATTTTTGTCGGTCGAGGCAGAGTAAACATAAGATGCATGAAGAAGGGCACTCATGTCAAAGTTGAATTGATTCCACCAGTGAATAAAGTTGTTGTAAAAAAGCCTTCGTGATGAGCTAACTAAAATCAAACCGCGGCGGAGAAATTTCACCTCTCTCTCTCCCGCTGACCTTCCCAAAAGCGCTTGTTACAAGCGGGTTTATGGCCCGAAAATCCAGTAAGCGATGATTGCCCAGTAAGATCATTTGAAAAGCACATCGCGCTTCTACAATCCCATTGCGATGCACTATGGCAGAGAGGCCCAAGGAAGCTACACACTCTAAGCGAACGTGGGTTCTATAATGCCCCCGGTAGGTTGAATACACTGAGGGAATTTATGAAAGCACTCATTAATCAAGGCTGGATTGTCACGCGTAGGAAGCAACATGTTGCTACAGAGTCATGTTTGAGTAAAGAGCGGGTTTCAACCAGCGCAAGTTATGTCCGTAACCGGTCACAAGAGCGTGAGTTCCCTTTACGCAGTACAGCAATGTTTCTTCTAAAAAAAAAATTAACCATGGGAAGTGTTATGTCGGCAGCGCTTACAGGGAAGATCCAAACCACACAAGGCTCACCAGTTGGGAATGCGAGCCTGAATAGT
Source organism: Ophioderma brevispina (assembly GCA_023653785.1). Lineage (NCBI taxonomy): Eukaryota > Metazoa > Echinodermata > Ophiuroidea > Amphilepidida > Ophiodermatidae > Ophioderma > Ophioderma brevispina. Next base: position 13,312 of record JAMKCH010056870.1, on the reverse strand, counting down.
CGCACATGTCTGGCCGTGGGGTCATCGACTGTTGCTTGCTTGCAGCTCCAGGGCTTTCACTTTCTAGACCTGTGCAGCTACAATAAGCCCTCCAGCTGCAATAGAGAGGCCGCCTATAGTCAGGGCAGCAGGGTCAGCTACTGCGATAATTTGCCAACTTTATTTTGTCACTTTCATGTGTTCAAGTACAATCACAAGGAATCGCTTTCAACCTTGTTGGCCGAATTTTCAGTGTCGTATTTCGTCACCTGGGGCGCTTTTCAAATTGTGGCCACCAAAATCACAGAAAATCGAATAAATCAAAGCTTTATTTGTTTACCACAAATAACATCTACTAGGGTTAGGATTCTGCGTTATTTTGCCAGGGTGACCGTTAGTAATGTTTTAAAAACCAAAACAAGTGTTGTTCAGGAATGATAGAGGGCGGTTTTTTTTTTTTTTTTTTTTTTTTTTTTTTTTTTTTTTTTTTTTAATTAAATATATTGTTTAACCAAAATATATCTTAATTAGGTCGATTTTCTGGATAATGTTGGCCAGGTGATCTCTAGAATGTTTTTTCTAAATAAAACAGATGGTTGGTTCAGGAATAATTGATGGTGGGTTTTTTTTGTCCAAAATGGGCCGCCAATCATAGAAAATTAATTAAAAACTGTACTAAAACAAGTATTGATGCAAATGCCATTTAATAGAATGGAGTTTTCTAGATTATTTTAGCCTACTGATTTTCTATAATATTTTTAGGACCAATGTGCTAATTTGTTCTAACCATGACGAGAGGGCGCTTTTTGCCAAGATGCTATACGAAATAATTAGAAATTACCGAAAAAAATATTAAAAAAGAACATCATTATGTGGGACTTGTTTTTCGAGAGTTTTTTGTTTTGAATTAATTTTAAAGATGTTTTTACATCAACAATCTGTTTTTACAATTCAATAGAATAACCTCTCGCCAATATTTGTGAGTAGCCAATTTGGTATATGCTTCACTTGTTGGAAATGATTAATGGTACCTTTCTGTACAATGGCACCACTAATATTAACTAATTTACCCAACCTGAATTCCACAAAATGACAGATGTTCACCACGTTTTTGCTGATATTTGTGTAACACATGTCCACAATTTAGAGCAATTTTTTTGACAAGAAAGTGGAACCTTTTGCCGAAAAGATTGTCCAAAAAAGTGCAAAAAAAGGGCCTTTTAAGGGATTTTGGTCAACGTTTTTGAGGACCCCCCTCCAATAAATACTGCAGCACGCATCATGTATCACATGATTGGGTACAGGTTAAGAGGTAAAGTATTGCTTTTGGGGGTAACTTTTCGTACAAGTAGGGCGTCTTGGATAGATTTTGTCGTAACAAATGCTAATATGAAGAATTTTGGTTGTTTCACTTAATGGTGGTATATTTAAATCAAGACAAAATTTTGATGCAAGTTAATGTCTGCAACTCAGATGTGAACAATGTTTCTGGTGTGCTCATTTGTGTTCTCCAATTGGGATAACAATGAAACCTGGCATGAAACATTCGCCGCATTGCATATTACTATGCAACAAGTCCCCGGCCCCGTTTGTGGTATAGAAGTTTTTTTTTCCATAATTAGATCCCATCAAATGGCCATGTCAAGTAATAATGGAACTGGGTGCGATGCTACTTATGTTAATAGAGAATGTTATCAAAGAAATGGCAGATATTACTACCTCACAAAGAGACAATAGCACTGGCCCAATTTATAGGTCCTTACATATCTGTCTCCCAAACTCTAGGGTAGCTTTCTTTGGCTTTCATGAGCTTTGATGATTGTGTGAACTGCAAGGCAAGGCCTGATCTGCAGGAGACTGCCTCTTCCCAAAGGCCAATAATAAACCTCTTTTATGTAACCTATTAGCATAAATAAATACTTCTTGGTCAGGGCGCTGTCCACCTCTAAGCTACCACAAGTCTGGTGGTAAATGTAACAGAAGAATTCAGAGTAAATGCATAAAATTTGTGCAAACTCGCCGGAATGCTGACACACAATGCACATGCCGATTTGCTGTTATGTGGAAGAATGCCTTTCATACAGGACTGTTGCAATTGCAAAAAGAGCACTTGCTATAGAGATAGGCGCGAGTCCCTCAAAGAGACCCAAGATAAGGTATTTTTAACCTCCTGATATTATTTTAACAGACAAGCCGCTTGTCACTATCTAGTCTGCATAAGATGGGAAGAGCAATAGTGGTTGGTTGTGTGCACTTGCTCCTGTCATGACTGACAGCTCGTGACCTCAGAGATGCGAGGCCAGAGATGACGGATCTTCATCAGCAATAGATATCACAGTGTGGTCCTGTACGCCGTAATTTGGTCAAACCACCGAGCTCTTGGCCTGCATCTTCTTTGCCTTCAATCAATTCCTTGCATAATCACCATCTCCCAAGTTGTTTCCACCACGCCTTGGAATACATGATCAAAATATCATAGATCTGGATGCAGAATCTTCTGTAACAAGCGTTTTTGTTTTTTTCAGAACAATCTCAGAAGAACACTGGAGTTTGTCCTATTCTCGATCCATAGGATGCGAAGTATACGCCTCCAACATCACAATCCCAAAGGCTGCATTCTGTTACGGTCTGCTTGGGGTGAGGGTCCGTGGCTCACTTGCGTATGTGGTTATTGGAAATTGATAGACAAAGGCTCTGCCCTCCTTTCCATCAACCATTAAGTGCGTTTTCCCTGCTTCAAAGACCAATATCCATCAGCCTAGTCTTACCAACATTGTGTTACACACATATAGCTGCACTTGTTGGCGCATCAAAGCAAAGAAAAAGTACCTCAACAGATAAAATGCTTTTAAAAGAAAGCCTTACGTACGCCAAAATGCCCCTATATTTTAACACCCAGAGAAAAGGATGAAGAGAGTAAGAAGTGGCTCGATTTTTGATGAAAAACTGGATACAAACGTTTTAAACGTTCCACTTAAAAGAGAAAACAAAATTTGGTTTATTAAAGGAGCAAGTCCCATCCTGCCAGTGGTGTAAATTTCTTTTTGACATGTTGGGGGGATGAGGGTTGATGACAATTGCTGAATGAACATTGTTGCTGAAAAGATCATTACTAGCACATGTGCCGAGAGCGCACTAAAATATTACCATTTTAGAAGCTAAATCGTTTTAATGTAATTGTAATTGGAACAAACGCGCAAGAAGCGCGCGGAAATTACCATTTTCAAACCCTTATGGTAAATTTTGGAGGGTATTTTTAGCATGATCAACAACCCAATGAACGGGCATCACCATGGGGGGGATGATCAGATTGACCACCCCCTTATCAAAATATTGGGGGGATATAATACCCCCCATCCCCCTGGGACTTATGCCTATGATCACTGCAACAATGCCCCGCCCAATACAATGTTTTGGTATACATATGTTTTTAATTAAACTCCACAATGGTTTAATTAGTTTCTATTTTAAATCATTGATTTAAGGGTTTTGCCGCCACAGTCCCTCGAATAGAACGCTTCCAAAGATGGGAAGACCGCAATTTTTGTTTCTGCAATCACTGTCAATGCTCAACACCTAAGTTCTGCTCTTGAAAGACCTTTCTTGAAGCAAATGTCCACCACGACAACATGTGATTTCTATATAGCTGTTTTCCAAGACAGGACGGAGCTACCTTGCGGACTCGATATGCTAGCCCGAAGCGCTATCGAAGGGCCCATTCATCATTACCTGAGGGAGATACATAAAAACTTTGCAAGCAGCATTAGAGGGTGTTGTTTAGACCGTCTTAGTAGATGTGTTGTCGTCCACATTATGTTTTTTTTAATTTTTCTATGATTCGGTGGCCATTTTTGGAAACAAACCACCATCAATCATCCCACAAAAAACATAAAAACACTTTTTTATTTTAAAAAACATTTCTAGAGTTCACTTGGCAAAATGTAAATCCCGAAACCAAACCCATATATGGGCACTTTTGAAACAATATGCTTTTAAAGAATTTTCTATGATTTGATCGCATTTTGAAAAAGGCCCTCTAGCATTCCTGAAAAGACATGTGTTTTGGTTTTTTAAAACATTTCGTCAAGCGGTCACTTGACCAAATTATCCAGAAACTTGACCCCATTAGATATGGTATTTCTGGTAATAATACGCCTTTTTAATTCGATTTTCTAATTATTTTGGCGGTCATTTTGAAAAAAGAGCCCCCCAGTGGACAAAATAAGACACTGGAATTCCGGCAACAGTTGAAAGCGATGTCAAAGTCCTTGTGTAGGGTCCCTTGACACATGAAAGTGAAAAATCAAAGTTGGCAAAATTTATCGCAGTAGTGATATATAGTGACATCTGCTGCCTGACTATATCATCAACTAAATTACCAAATGTTAACTTTGACTTTGATCTAACAGCAGAAGAAATTGATGAATTGTTTTCGCGGTCTTTTGAATCGGGTCACAGCCCGGCCCGCCACCGCGCAGCTATGACAGCCAGAGTTTGGCCCGGCGCCCGCATTTTTCGACACTAACCCCCCGACTTTGAACATTGTCATGGCACAAACATGCACCACCAATTCAATTCCTAATTGTACATTTGGAAATGTAACCATCTACCGTGGTAGTGGTCAACATAGCATGTAGGGACCCCATATAAAACAATGTAAATAGTGTTCGAGATTTGAATTTGTTTGCTTTTGAAGTTCGCTGAATTTGACATTGAGATTTTGCTGTTGGAATTTGAATTGTTGAACGTTAAAACGTTAGTCATATTTCCAAGAACTTGTCGTGCCTTAGGAACTGAAGGGCTTATCCATTTACTCGACGAAAAACAACAAATTACTTGTGCTAAGCTAAGGAATGCAGAAAAAAAAAAAAAAAACCACTACTTGTGCCTGCTAACGAATTGCGCGAATACAACAACTCATGAACTACTTTAGCTGAAGCTAAGGAAATATACAAAAACCAACTACTTGTACTAACGCTAATGAAATTGCAAGGCCATGGATTTAATGATGTAAAAGTCAACATTTAATAGTAGTTTTCTATATCTTTTCATTTTATGATCACGCCAGTCTGTTTAAATTCCCCCGCGGATTACAATCATTGGTACCTTACATGATGTACCACAACCATGCAGCTGGCGCGATTGTGAGACACTCAACAGTGAGTGGAACATGCAGGTGGGTGAATACATTTTGGAATGTTTGAGTACAAGTGAATCATCAAGCTTTGTTTACTACTAAAGTGCTACAAACACCATGAAAACATTTTAAAACGCTATAATGACAAAATTTAATCTCCTTCTAATTAAATAAATTAATTTTAGTGGTATGACACTGAGCCTCATGGTATTTCCCAGACCATATCTCCCTCCGCTTCACCTCATAACTAAACGTATTAATTCAGTGGGAACAATATAAATTAATATTTATACTACTATTTTCACTACTTAAACCACGTTTAACATGAGACTATGACATGTTACATTTTACTGTAAAACAATGCAAAAACAAAAAAAAAATAAAATTCCGAAAAACAATTTCTTTTCTAAAAAAATTCTAAAAACAAAATACAAAGTTAAAAAAAAATCAAATTAAAAAAAAAAAAAAAAGATTTTTTTTTAATTTTAATTTTTTTATTATTTTTATTTTTTCAGAAAAAAAATATTTTTATTTTTTTTGTGGCGTCGATGGTACAAACAAACCGTATATCAACCAACGTCTGCTCTTCTTGGAAAGACTTTCTTGAAGCAAATGTTCCCACGACACGTGTGATTTCTATATAGCTGTTCTCCGTCAAGCGGTTGAAGCTGATCTTGCAAGGACTAATCGATATGCTAGCCGAAGCGCTATCGAAGGTGCCAGTCATCATTGCCTGAGGGAGATACATAAAAAGAACTTTACATACAGCAGCCTTAGAAGGGTGTGCTTTAGCCGTAGATGTTTGGTCGTAAACTATGTTTTTTAATTTTCTATGATTCGGTGGCCATTGTGGAAACAAAACCACCATTAATCATTCCTGAACAACACTGTTTTTATTTTAAAACATTCTAGAGTTCACTGGCCAAAATTAATCCAGAAACCAGACCCTATTATGATGGCATTCATTGTTAACCATATGCTTTTTTACAGATTTTCTATGATTTTAAGCGGCCATTTTGAAAAAAGGCCCTCTAAATCATTCCTAACAACATTGTTTTTGGTTTTAACAACATTTCTAAGCGGTCACTTGGACCAAAATTAAATCCAGAAACGTGACCCTATGATGGTATTTCTGGTAACATACGCTTTTATTTCTCTTCGATTCTTCTATGATTGTGGCGGTCATTTTGAAAAAAAGCGCCCCCAGTTGACGAAATAAGACACTGGAAATCGCAACAAGTTGAAAGCGATTCAGTCCTTTGGATGTCCTTGACCTATGGAAAGAAAAATCAAAGTTGGCAAAATTATCGCAGTATGGATAAGATAATGACAAATCTGCGCCTGACTATATCATCACTCAAATACCAATGTTAACTTTGACTTTGATCTCACAGCAGAAGAAATTGATGAATTGTTTCGCGTTTTTTGATCGGTCACCGCCACCGGCGCGGCGCAGCTATGACAGCCAGAGTTGGGCCCGCATTTTGGAATTTGAAATGTTGAACGTTTAACTTTAGTCATATTACCAAAACTGGTAGTGCTTAGAATGAGGCTTTTATCCTTGTACTCGACAAAAACCCAAAATTACGGTGCTAAGCTAAGGAATTGCACGGAAAAAAAACCCAACTACTTGTGCTGCTAAAGAATTGCGCGAATACAACAACTCATGAACTACTTGAGATGAAGCTAAGGGAATAATACAAAACACTACTTGTACAAAGCTACTGAATTGCAAAGCCATGGATTTAAAATGGGTGTAAACATTATATTTAAGTTTATCTTATCTTTCAGTTTTAGATCACGACAGCTGTTTAAATCCAATCCCCCGCGAGTACAACCATTGGTACATGTACATGATGTACAACAAACATGCAGCTGCGCGATTGTGAGACACATCACAGTAAGTGGACATGCAGTGGGTGATACCATTATCGGAATGGGGGATAAAGTGAATCACGATTGTTTGAATATAATATTTTTTTTAAGTGCTAAAAAAACACCATGAAAACAGTTTTAAAACGCTATATAATGACTCAATAATTAATATCGTTTACTTAAATAAATTAATTTTAGTGGTATTAATAAATGACGTTATGATGGTTCAGGTCGATATGGTATGGGAAATACCATGCGCTCAGTGTCATCTGGGTTCAGCATTCGGCTTCACCCAGTATGACATCTGAAGCGCATGGTATTTCCCCATACCATATCTCCGCTTATACCTCATAACTAATAGTATTTATTCAGTGGACAAATAAATGATATTGAAATCTATTTACTTAAACAACTCCGTTTACATGAGACTATAATGTTACATTTTACTGTAAAACATACAATTATTAAACACCGTTGCACTATGTTTAAAACATATTGAAATATTCGAAATCTGTTTTTAGAAACGAAACATTCAGTTCATTTGGCTCGGGCAGGGGTTAGGCATTTGATGCAGCGTGTTTAGCTATTTGGCGTGTTTATTACGTGAAAACTTCTAATTGCATCAATGTTTGTAATTAATGTTTGTATGTATGAAGGTCTCCTTAGAGATGATACAGTAAAATAATAGCAATTTCCGATGAAATTATGTGTAGCAACTTCCTAAAGAAAATGTGTATATGACATAAACTTTCTGAAAAAAGCCCTTCCAGTTTAAATGTCTCCTAAATAGCAAGGGGGGGAACTTGTTGCTGGAGCTTCGAAGTGAGAAACCAAACCACAATCTATAAATACGTGACCTCTAATAATAATTTATGTATCTTCAATATATAATTTATCAATGATGAAAGAGAAAACATTTTAAAAAGGAGGATAGTTTAGAAAGAAAGCAACGAAAAAAAAACAGAACAAACAAAACAAATAAGACTCTACTTTAATTAGCTTCATCATAACACACACTGTAAAAATATCGCCATATTTGACAGTATTTTGCTTTTTGTTGTCAGCATTTCGGCCAACAAATTCAGTTCTTAATAATTACAGTATATTCTAAAATAAATGTAATCAAAAAACACTTAAAAAGTCTTGTATTTTAGCGAGTTCAACCGAAGATGTGAATGTGTAGGGAATAAACATCTACTACTAAAACCCAAGATGTTTAACGTTAAATGACCAGTGGAAGTTAGATGAAAAATCGTAAAAAAGATGAAAAATTATTTGGATTGAAAAAGAGGAAAAATATTGTAAATGTATGTCAATTTTCAGGCCTCTTATGATTTAAAAGTGGATCTCTTCAAATCCCATAAAAATACAATACGTGTGTCAGTGACATTCTCCGACTTATCAGCAAACTGTAATTTGATCTAACAGATTTTACAACCAAACCCATATTGGTAGTATACGCACCGTATGATAAATGATTGATTGTGGATATCCCTATTAAGTTAAGTGTTTAATTTCACCGTTTACAGCGAAATGATTGGCTGATTCATTTTGAGGATGATGGTCGGTTCTCACATTTAAAGTGTTTTTTGATGTTTTTAAAATCTTAGAAATTATTTTCATGAAAACTTCGTTTTTATGAAGCGTGGAAAACATATCTACCAACGTGGAAAAAAGTCACAAATTGCTATTTTCACGAACTGCATTTTTTAATAGGAAAAAGTTGATTCCTAAAAGTTTCAAAATAGCGATAATGATTATTACATATTAGTAGCTCATAATCGAATTTTTTTATTGCTGATTTTGGGGTGTTGAGTTTTGTCTTATGGACTCTCCAATGTGGTGAGTAAATTTCGTCCCTAAAACTTCCCCGGGAAAGTGGTTTCCTTAGGGGGGTTCCGGGCACCAACGGGAGTTGAAAACCCCTATTGTGGTCACTTAGTGTTAATCCCGTTACCTTGTCCTTATCATGCAGCGCGTGAATTAGTGATTGGACTGCGTTTGATTTTGGTAAATTTCTAACAAATATTGATCACAGGGAGGTTAAACTTAAACTTTAAGGCAGATCTGAGAAGTCATATGTCTATGAAATTAGTGGTTGTAAGTCATTAATTTAACCATTTTATACGTTGTACAGCGATGGTCAAACAAATTGAGGGTTAATTCTTGAAAAATCATATAAATTAGGAATCAATTATGAAAATTTCTACAAGAGCGATGGAGTGCAAATTAAGAGGTATGTCTTGGAATTTGTGAATATGACACAAGTGTCAAGAAGCCGCATATTGAAGTTATCTTCGTCTTTAAGATAGCAGCAGATGTTATGTCACAATCAGTCTATGCGCTTAAAACGGAAAATGTTTAAACATAGTAAAAAACTTTTGGGACCGGGAATTCAAATATTTATTTCATTTTATCAAAAAAAATTCCCTATATGTACTCAACTTTCCGGTTCAGTTTTGACTTGAGATCTGCGCCCCTAAAGGGCCATTGGTTCGAAAATCGAAAACATAACACGAGTTGTTAGTGTCAGACCAAAAATTAGTTCTTTCTTCTGAAGGGTGAGTCTCCGTGGCAAGTTCGAGAACAAGTAAGTGCTGCAACGAGACGGTTCAAGTCAACCATATTTTATGTGATGTAGGTATTTTAAACAGGTTAGACATATGTCATATAGTTATAGTATATGTTTATAATTATTCATAGAAAACAGACCGAAATTCTTGTAGCCAAAGAAAAAGTTCTCAGATGGGATATTTTTTTTATAGAAACTTACACCAGTGCAAAAAATAGAAATTTTCACATAATGGACACCTGGTATTTGAAATATCTCGCAGACTCGTGGGTACCTTTTAGGTATTCAATCCGAATGGTTTCAAATTGACGTTTGTCGAATTCGGACAAGCGCTCATTTTGACTTAAATCACCATCGGATAAAAGGGATTAGTAGCCTTCCGGAATTAACCCTCGTACTACCTGATACCCAAGAGGTTTTTTAATACCCACCTTCCATTTTCCGTGTTTAGAACCAGAGTTCCTGTAAATTCGCTACATCAGGAGAGCTTTATAAATTTCTTTCCATGGTACCAAAGTATGATCATCATCGGTCGTCCATGGACGGAATGGTAAGAAGCATTGCAACGTGCTGAAACCCAGAATTCCCTATCATGCATGGGGGGGAGGGGGGGGGGGGGGGGGAATTGTTGGTATCTGTGTGGTGGATCTAGACCGAGTCATCCGGAGATATTGAAGGGGTCTTCTTCCTTTATTGCTTTCCCGCCACGAGGTTTCCAGAAAATCAACGGGGAGATAGGTTGGTAGCAACAGTTGCTTGGTAGTCGCGTGCAGTGTCCAGCGGAAACATAAATGGCGTGGAATTCTTCTTCTATCGTGTCCAAACACTTGGTTCTATATTGATCCAGCCGAGAGGGTATAGCGTCTGGCTGCTTCACTGAATTCCGCAAGGTTGACCATGTTCTGTGCATTGTTGCTCAGGCAGTGGGCAGACAAGAGGTGTTACAATGTCTGTGGTGTCGTTCCTACAACCACAGGTAGTATCCTGATCTGCTTACAGAAAGCCCCACTTCTGCAAGGAAACCTAGATTCGGCCGTTCTGGTTTTTTTTTTTAACAATTTTAATTGATTCAATGTCAATGACATTGTAATTCAGTCCATTTGGAGTAAGCTCCAGGTGGGAGATGCTCACCCAGGTTCAATACCGATAGATGTTACTTAGTTAGCAAGTCTTTCTTTCCACAAGGCGGCGACTCTCTTACCTCCTTAGAGACTGTTTCAAAGAGGTTGGACTTTGCCTAAGAAATTATCTCGTCGTATTTAAGGCGGTTGGCAGCCAGGTATCGTCCAGAGTATTCAGGGTGGCTTCACATGGATACTTGGCGCGACGCTCTTGCATGCTCGCTACGCTTACGAAGGATGTCTGGTGGAGCAATTCATGTAGGATGTACAGTTTCCGTGGTGTTGGTGAGGCCATCCTGTGATAAGCGGCAGGCGGCATTAAGCGCTTGTCGATCAAGCTTCTTGGCATGGGTGATCTTTCCCATTGCAGGCAAGTATACTCTGCACATGATTACCACAGGGCAAGTGCCGTCGATCTTAGGGTAAGTGGGCGAGCACCCCCTCTGGTGCCAGTGAGTTTGTTCAAGTGTTATTGCGTGAACATTGAGAACATAGTTTCTCTTCGCTTCCAATGTGGGTCTTATAAGATGGAATGCGTGTTCCAAGGTGGACTCCTATGTAGACAGTGGGTTATCAGTGCTCCAGGGGAGTTCCAGACCAGGTAACTTTAGCTGACGTTTTTGGCTTCTCACGGGGTTGCGATGTGGAAGCACACACCTGTGGTCTTAGAGGATTTGCATCGTAGTGGTTTTCCTAAGACTAAGTGAGTGTAGTCATCCAAAGCTTGAGAGTCTCTCTTCAACAAACTGTGAAGTCGGCATCTTGTGCGCTAATTCCAAGATCGTCTGCCCATAAATAAAACGAACAGGTTCCTGCACGCTAGTTGGTCGTTGTGTATTTATATGTTTGAAAACAGGAGAGGTGCAAGCACACCTCCCTTGTGGGAGACATCTTGAGCCTACGCCATCGGTATTGCTTCGCTCCTAGTCTGACCAAAACATTCCTGTTAGCCAGCAAATCGACGGATATCTAACTCAGTCAAGCGGATGTCCTTGGTAATTTCCATGGAAGAGTAGGCATCTGTGGTATTAACAGTGTCGTATGATGATGAGAGGTAGACGAACACAACTCCGGTTACCATACCCTTCTCGAAAACCATCCTTCAATGTGTGGTAGTTAGGTTGGTACTTGGCTTGTTGTGATTTGCCTGGCCGGGAAACTGCTTGTTTGGTATGAGTTGTTCGTCTATAACAGGTGCGATACGATGAGCCGTGAAGGCGTTCGCAATAAGCTTGTGAGGTATGCTATAAGAGTGATATAGGTCTGTTAGCTCTTGGGATTGGTGATGGATCTTTCCCATGTGCTGATGTTCAGTAATCATTGGTTTGCTTTCCTCCAGATCTTGGGTTCAACCTGGGGAAATAATGGCGGGGGTGGTGGGACAGCAATTGTAGAGCGCAAGAAGCCACTCCTTTGCTGCTGGGCTCAAGATTTTTAGTGCTCAGTAGGATGTTGTCAAGGCATACTGCTTTTCTGGGTTGAAGTTTAGCTCGAATAACCGGGATTCCTATTCGTCCATGTTGAAGGGTGCGTAGTGAAACCAGGGTCCCACTATACCTCTTACGGTTCTAGTTTGATCTTCTTGGGGTTCTTGCTGCCATCTTGCCATTTAAAGCAGTTGGTGGGCGCCTTGGTTGGGTGTAACATTTGGTATGATTGTGTGGATGGTCTGTTGGATCCACTCGGAGCTTTCGGAGGTCGGGTTTTAGGACCTGCTTTTCTTGACTGTTATGGGTATACGGTTGGATTTTGGTTCAATTAAAGTGTGCCAGGTTTTGATCTTTCATGAGAGATCTCTCCGAGACTTCCTCACTTTAGCAGTGTTTTCAGCCGCAAAAGGATAGCTTCTAATAACATGGTGATACAGGGTGAGGGTCAATAAAATAGTACAACCAAATTGAGCGATTTTTTTTCCTGGAAAACCCTCTATGCTATTCATATATTTTCTTTTTGTACTACGTTCCCTGTTTGGTTAGATCTGTCATATAAGATAATACGTCATCGATTACTCCACCGCCCGCCTCGCTGGCCGTCGTGTTGCGCTGCCGCCCCCTCCCGTCCACCGAGTTAGGCCCCCAAGGAGGTCTCACCCCGCGGCAGGGCAGGGCCGTTCAAAAGTTACATGTTGCAGACACGCTGAAAAGCTGTGAAAGTACCCAATGTGAAAGATCAAACAAGTTACACGCTAAAGTAACCCAAAGAGTACTCTTGGTTTTACGTTCAGCTTTGGGAGGTATTTGCAGATTCCTCCATTAATTACACGTTTGGGATAAATGTCAGGGAACACCGGTGAGATGTTCACCAGTCTGCAGGTGAAGGCTATGGGGGAGGGAGGGGTGATAAGGGTGGGATCCGCACTCAAAAATCTTGTGCCCCATCCTGGCCCCAATAGCGATCAGGGAAAAGTAATAAATGATAGTATTGACAGCTTATGTGTTCCCTTGGCAAATGTGTTTTAGTGATGCCAAAAAGTGCAATGGTTCCCATTTCATGATCCCCCTCCCCAAATTAAAATATCTGGTCACATCGTGGGTATTATGAACCAGATATCAAAATAATATTAATGAAAATCAATTTTGGACTTGAAACAACATTTGCAGCATTCTTTTCAACTGGCTTTTGATTTCC
>JAMKCH010056869.1:0-41199 GCA_023653785.1 Ophioderma brevispina | reverse complement strand
ACATGAATCAAACCTTTGTTTTTCAGACTATCTCGTTTTTGCAAAGAAAGGCTGTCAGAGTGAATGGGAAAAGCGTTAACGCTCCTGTCAAAGCAGACAAATATGAAATTATCAACAATGGAAAGACAGTTGTAAGTTAATCTGAATATTATGCTCTAATGTAGCATGTTTTGCTAAATTATAGGTTTGTAAATGTTATGGATTATGGGGCAAGGGTATTACTTCTTGTTATTCTATGACAAGTAATCGGCCGAATCACATAGAGACACATTGCGAAATAAGATATAAAATAAAAAAGACGAACAATTTTGAAAATTGGGATTTTAATCGGTTGTAAACGGTTGGTTCAAACATTTTGTTCAATTAACATATACCAATTTTCACTTTATTTCACTGATCAACTTATAGCTCTTATACAACAAGTTTAATTAAATACGTCAATATATGAATGTGACAAACTGATGAAAAAATACCTCTCGCAAATATCTCGTTATGTGAAAGGTTTGCGCAAATGCATCAATATGTAGAAATACAAAATAACAATTTCACCTTAAAATATCGAAATACGTTGCACAAATACGTGTATAGCATGCACAATGTCCAATAACTCGAAAACTAATTCGCCGAAACACCAAGTGTGTCGACTGAAAATCCATGTTTTTCAAGTGAAAATCCAAGTTTTTCTCGAAAAATGTTCAATAATTCGAAAAATGTGTTTTTTCGATTGAAAAATATATAGCGCAATTCCAGGGAGTCATCATTGCGCTTCACAAAAGAACATAAATAAAATAACAAGGGTACATCAAAACAACAACCAGAAAATACAACACAATTTAGTACATGGAGGTTTTTAAACCATATTTGGAAGAGTGAGCTGTAGGGGCTGACCTGATGGTAAGTGGTAATTGATTCCAGAGAGAAGGGCCGTGTCCAAACAGAGTGGTTCTCTGGTATGATCTAGCCAGAGATGGGTACAGCGTCTGGCAGCTTCACTGAATTTCGCAAGGTCCTTGTGTGCATTGTTGCTACAGCAGACCAAGAGATGTTCCATTGTCTGTGGTGCTGTTTCACAACCACAGGTAATGTCCTGATCTGCTTCCAGGTAGGCCACTTCTGCTAGGAAACCTTAGATCGGCCGATTCCGGTTCTCAATCTGTTGAGACATCGCCATTTAGCTCATGAGGAGTCAGCTACAGGTTGGCCTTTGCTTAAGGAACTCTCTCTCTCTCTCTGGATTTAAGACGGTTAGCAGCAGGTTTCTGTCCGGACAGAGGGTGCTCTACATTAGATACTTGGCAGCTACGCTCTTGCACGCTCGCTACACTACGACGGATGTCTGTCGGAGAAATTCCTGCTTGGATAAGTTCTTTTGGGCGAATACATCTTGAGACAGCCGACAGAAGGCATTTAACGTTGGATCAAGCTTCTTGGCATGGGTTGATTTTTCCCATATAGGGCAGGCGTACTCTGCACATGAATAGTACAGGGCGAGTGAAGTCGATCTTGGGGTATGTGGTTACCCCCGACTTGTGCCAGTGAGTTTGTTCAAGATGTTATTGCGTAAACCTACCTTACTCTTTGTTTTTCGTATTTTTGGTGTGTGTCTTATAAAACAGGGAGTGCGGTCCAAGGTAACTCCTAGGTAGATAGAATTATCATAGTGCGCGGGGTGTTCCAGACCAGGTTAATTTAAGCTGACGTTTGGCCTCACAATTGCTTAGATTGATCGCACACACCTGTATCTTGGATGGAGGTGTTTTTTCCTTATAATAAGAGTGAGTTCAACCAAAGCTTTGGAGAGTCAGGAGACGTTCAAAGAGCTTGTAGGTGTGGGTAAGGAGTGATATTGGGCTATAGCTCTTGGGACTAGATCGATCTTCCCCAGGCTTTAGGAGTGCCAAAACACATGCTTTCCTCCAGATCTTTGGGAACCTGTGGGAATTATTGCAGCAATTGTAGAGCTTAAGAAGCCACCCCTTTGCTACTGGGCCGAAGTTTTTCAGCTGCTCAGTTGAGATGTTGTCAAGGCCTACTTCTATTCCTGGTTGCAGTTTAACAATACTAGTTTCCAGTTCGTCCTTGTTGAAGGGGCGAGTGAAACCAGGGTCGCCACTATACCTCTTACGGTCTTATCTCTACACCACGAAGTGCACAAATGCATCTGCACTGTTTTATGTTTGTGTTTGTTCAAATGTAGGGTGTCGCGACATAAAATCTGCAGGATTTTCTTTGCCTGCTTGGAATTGTACAACCATATCGTAAGATTGCAGTTTGAGAAGTCATCGCTGGATGCGACTATAAAGAAGGATTGGAGTGTGGTTTTGCGAAGATTGGAATTAACGGTTTGTGTTCGCTCATGACTTTGAACGGTCTACCGTATACATACAGATGGAATCTTTCTACGGACCATGCGATTGCCAGCGCTTCACGTTCGATTTGGCTGTAGCGCTGTTCTGTTGCAGATAGCGAACGGCTTTCGTAACAGATGTTTCATCGATGTCCATATTTGTCCACCTGTATGAGAATGGCACCAAGGCCTACTGGGCTTGCAACTACCAAAATTTTTGTGTCCTGTTTGGGGTAAAAAATCCCATCACTGTATCACTTGAGAGTGAGTCTTTGAGTCGTTGGAGGGCATACATGTGCCCCATACAAATTTTCTCCCCTTCTGTGTGAGTTCTTTGAGTGGACTTGTTATGGTGGCCATAACAAGTTCTTGGGGGTAAATCGGGGTCTGCGGATACTCCATCTGCGCTAAAGGTACAGATTCATCGATATGCAGTGTTACTTGCGTATCTCAGTTTCAGTTTTCCTATGCCATCGAACACTTTTGGATATTTCTCCAGTATGTTATCTGACAGTCCTATGTTGTGTACTGTATTTGTATTGACCTGCACTAGTTTGAGTTCTTGTGATGTTGTGAGGCCTCTGACTACATAAACCTCAGACACTGTCATCCTGTCTGTTGATTCAATGTGTGCCGTGAACTTTCAAATAATTGACAGGGATGTATTTGAACAGTGTGGTATCAGTTTGATGTCAGTGTGTTTCAATTGTAGTTTTTTCCTTGCTGTTGAATTCTCTGAATGTATGATTCATCAATTATGTTTGCATACTTTCTACCAGGCGTGTTTTCAAGTTGTACTGTGCTGGTTTCCTCCCGTGGACTGCTTTTTCTATCTTGTATTGCGTGCTTTTTCTACCTGTATGCGTGCTATTGTCACCTGTATGGTGCCTGTTTCCTCCCGTATACGTGCCGTTTTCTACTGTATATGCGTACTGTATACCTGGTTCTGATGCTCGTTTGTCACCTGTTTTTGCGTGCTGTTTCCGCCTCTACGCCGTTGATTGGCAAAACTCGGAGAGAAGGGTTGAACTGGCAACAATGTTGCAGTTTTTCCATCCGCGGGGCATGGGTTTGGTCACGGTGGGGATTATTCACCCCGCAGAAATAACAATGGTTTCGCTGCTGTCTGAGTTCTTAGGGTAGGATTAGATTTTTGCCGTCGGGTTGGCGTTTGTTGCAACGGTTGCAGGACTAAACTTCAAACATCCTTTTTTTCTTTTTTTTTGCGCGCGACTGGTTTTAGAGAGTTCGATTAGAACTTGCCAGATCAGGAAGGTATCCAGAGTGAGTTCTTTTTCAAGTGCACGTCGATGCAACCTTTGGGATAGAACAAGTTTCAGAATTTGAGTCAGGATTTCACGCTCGGTGTCTGCGAATTAACATTTCACAGCTAGTTTACGAAGGCTTGTGCAAACACTCTTGCTTAGTGCGTCGAAAACGGAGGGACTCGTTAGATCTTGTTCTTCTTGGGAGTGTAGGGTGTTTTAAAGCTTCAAGTTCTTTGAATCAGCCAGCACCCCTGGTTTGGAGGAGTGTGTTGAAAACTTTCCTGCAACACATCCCCGTTATAGTGCAAGAGGAGGGCTCATTCGTTGTGGGGCTGTGATATTGAAACCTATCATGGTATTTTCGAATTTATCTTCCATTTTTGCAACTGGATAGATAGGGAAGACGGATAGCCATGGGGGTCGAACGGCGCGAGCCTGAGGCAATGCTAGCATTGTACGATGTAGAAATTGCCTGTAAAGCTGTGAATCGTTCGGGAACGATCGGCGAAATGCGAGATTAGATATTCGTATCGGTGGATGTTGATGTTTAGTAGATTCTCACATCTCGTCGCCATTATAAAATCTTCTGGTAGATAACATAACATAAAACGCAGATTACGAGGATAACTGTACACAAGTTCTACTTTAATTTATAACCTGATCTAGTCAGCCATATTTTTTTTGTCCCCGGCAAAGGTCATGTCACTGTTGCCGGTTAATTGTTAACAGGTGACCTAGAAAACGGGTGTTAAATGTACTGTATGTATATGTGAAAGTGTTAGGGACATACAGTAAGGAGAGGAAGGCTATAGGATGGTAAGGAGGGTTAGGATAAAAAGGAAGGGAAAAGAGGCCAAGGAAGGTAAGAAGAAGTAGGATAATATAGGATAGAATAAGGATATGCATGGTGTATCAGGTTTGCATATGAGGTAAATATAAAGTCCAATATCGTTATCATTATTGAAAGTCGAGTATATATTTACATAATTTTGGAAATTCATACATATTTATATTCAGAATGAAACTTTAACTTATCAATAGATAATAGACATTGAAAATCTGGTTTTTCGACGAAAAACAGTTTTTCAACGCACATCGTCAAATAATTAGGAAAAAAACTTGGTTTATTCAATTGCAATTCATGTTTTTCAGCGCGCAACGTTCAATAATTCGAAAAATGTTTTTCGAGTGAAAATTTGGTGTATTATTTTGAAAACTTGATTTTTTCGAATTATCGCCGTTTAAATACCGTGGTTTTCGACCCAGGCGGTTCGCCATTTTAACCGCCATGTTGGAATGTCCGTTGATAGTTGATTCCCCTTACCATCGTGAATTGGATTGCTCGGGGTTTATGTATTCAACATTTTCAAATGCGGATAGATCTAAATTTCATTTTTAAATTGAAAGTTAAAAAAAAACGTTTGAAACAGTAGTTAATGCGCATCCCGGGGGACATTACATACATTCCAGTGTTGTATCCTCAAGCAGGGACAGTTCAGATCTACCCTAAACGCGGTATCTTCCTTCATTCGGGGGCTACCCCTTATCACGGATAAACCCACAAGCATACCCTTAAAGCGGAGGCAGGCACATTTTCACAAATCTTAAAATTTTCTTCAATTTGCTCGACACGATAGTCTAGGCATTGGAAGAATAGAGATATATTTTACACAAAAAGAATACATAAAACAGATAGGGACATAATAAGAGGCTATAAGACACCATTTCGACACCGATTGTTTCTACATTTGCAACCCACCAAATAAATCGGGGTTCTTTCCCTGCCAATGCTGAAAATTGCCGATCGCGTTTACGACCTTAAATAACTCCGGAGGTTTAAAAAATATAAGCTTAGAATTTTCACATTTAATTAAATTAAAATGTCATTTTCCGTCATTTTCGGTAGCATGAAAAAAAAGGAAAACATTGGCGGCCCGCCAGATACGAAGCGGCGGACCGTCTTCGCGTGTTTGAAGTTTGAATATTTCGACGGGGAAAAGACCATAGCGCAAAACAAAGTCTTGCGCAAAAAACACTGGTTAGTATCTGTGGTTGTTTTGAGAAGAGTACTATTTTTCCTTTAATTCCGACTCCGCTTTAAATTCAATGGAGTTGGCGCACATGCTGTCGATTTATGCGTATTAGATAGAGCAGTAGTGATGATCAGGCAATCACAAAAGGAATCGTCATCTCAAAGAAAGGCCCGCTACCCTGCACTGAATCTGGTTTCTGTGATTCCTTTTTTTAACGCCGCGTAGCGCCGAAAAATTTGGCTAATATAATGAGTTACAAAGGATTTTGGAGTCGTATCTGAGTAAGTGTTCGTATTTTATTTTTTCGGTAAGGAGGGGCCGGATCCGCCATGGCTACCCTAAACGCTGACTTGATGAGTGCGAAATGATACCCTTTTTGGTCATTTGGCTTGGTTTTGGGGGACCTTTTCGCGGTCCGTACGGTCCGCGCCGCGGCGGTGTGAAACCTTAACCCTGTCCCGCGTTTTTCTGCTCTCGGATGACAACAATTTAGGTGGTTAGAGTTGACCCCCAGGGATGCGCATGAATTACGGTGGTGTGACAAAGAGTAAATACGGAAATTTAATTATTTCCAAAATGAGGGTACCTTCGTCCCGGGTGACGGAGTTATTATCATAGGTGGGCTTTATTATGACATTGCTCCAGTTGAGTTGACCTTTGTGCTATTTCAATTGTAAATTATTTATTTTTGGTGAGAAACGAGAACAAGAAGGCCTACGGCAAAACAGTCAAGATTGATTTAGATTACGCATTTAATTCATTTGAAGCTTTCCTAATTCACCATGAACTTGTTATTTGGTGCCACAAAAATTCGTGACCTTTGTGTTCAGTCAAGACTTTACGCGTGCATGACTGATCGCGTGGGGGGTGCGAAGGAGCTAAGTCAGTTACATGTCAATGGGGGAAATGGGTACACTAATACACAGCAAACATTGGTACTTCACGATTAACCGTGCAATTCACATTTTGGGGTCAATATGTGGCATGAAAGTACTGGATAATTAATACAAGCACGATGCCACAAACAAATTAATAGGAGCTTATTAAATGATCGTCAGATGGCTGACATTGAATTTTTCAAAACGTGGGGGGGGGGGGGGGTGGGGGGGGGGGGGGGGGGCTTCAAACATTGTCAAAACATGGATGATGACGGAATCTATTGTCATACCGGCTTCATGTATTGTGTAAAGGGACTCTGAGTTCATTTTGGTAATATTTTTACTCAAAACGTTCGCAATAAAGACACCACAAGAAAAAACACCTAGCAGGAAAAAAGAAAAAAAACCTCTATGTTGTAGGTTTAAGCGTTTTATTTCGGTTCTTGCAACAGGGCTGAACATGTTGATCTTATTGTTTTTACAAGGGTGCCATTCAACCTGAAATGCGGTGTACATGGTGTATAAAAATTGCACAATTAGTCCTACTGTGTTTCTCTCACACACACTGTAAAAAATTCAATACAGGCCATTTTATAGCAAATACTGTAGAATATTAGCGAACTACAGTATTTGGCTGTAATTGGGAAATAATGCAAAATACTGTACTATTATTATGAATAATAAATTAATTTTCAATTAAACATTAAAGATATATATAAAAAAGTTGATAGCCTGGGTGAGTCTGCAAGTTTGTTTGGGTAGGGACGGACGCGTAGTACGTGCCTCGAGAATCTGGAAGTAGGGCCCTATCTATAGTGATTTTTGCTGAAAAGGGACATGCATAGCCATAGCCATGCAGAGATTTACCCGTGACACTTTTGCCATTTTCCCTTCATATTTTGATCTTTTAACGCATTTGGAAAATTGTTGGCTTAAATTTTCATCAATAATCGTTAATCATATAGTTTGATTCAATAATTGGAGACCTTTCGTTTCATCATTAATTCAAGGTTCTCATAGGGCGACCCATTGCCCAATCCGGCCGGCAAGGCTATTGATTTTTGGCCCGCAACTTGCTCAAAAATATAAGGAAACATAGAAATTCAGGTGTATGGCCCCTCAGTAGGGAACTTTCAAATATGTTCGCATCTCTGCCCTTCATCTAATCATTGAGACGCCCTGCATTAATTTATCATGTTGTCGGGCGTTAACTTCACAATCACGACCCTGTTATCAGGAATGCAAGAACTGTCGGACACTCCCGTCCATGAAAAATGGTTTGTACTATACCGGGTGTCTCATGCTCAGAAAGACTTACACCCGAACTATAGGCGAACCATACTTCAAAAGTAAGTACCACATTTGAGAATTAGAAAGATCTTAAACCACAATTACTTTTAAAAACATTTTAATGTAAACATGACTCGCTTCGGTTCAGTAATTTGAAGAAATAAGCGATTATGGCTAAACATGTCAATGTACACTCCTTCAAGTGGACTCACAATAATGCAGATTTGATGTACTACGCTGATTACTCGTTTTCTCTGGTCCAAGCTGTGGCCTCTTTTCATTCCCTAAAAGAACCGCCGTGTTTAATATTTGTGAGTTCAATGCATTTTGTTCGTTTATTATTAGTAATTAACAATTACAGTGACCAATTATAACAAACATCCACCCCCCCCCAAGAAAAACAAAACGTGGGTGGTAGGTTCAATACAAGATGGATCATCTTATTAGGAACACTTCAATACAATCGTGGAAACTGTGAAATAATTAGTTGCATAGGGAGGGTGGCAGCATAGAATGAATGAGACGTTTAATCAAAACGTTATAGTGCATAAATGAACAATCGAGTATGCACAATAGTTTTTATGCAAAAGTAGGACTCTTTCAATAAAGGCATCATTTAGTGCCAAATTCAAATTCCCCGCGTTAATCTATAATCGGTGTTATCATGAAGTTCTGGTACGAAGACAAGATGGTTGGTCAAAATTTGTCGCCCATTACACTCTTAATATTTTTACTCTTCTAGGGGTAAAATTTTAATATTTGGATGTTAAAAAGGGAACAACGCTTCCAGCTGATTAAACTTTACCAACTGATAGACTAAAGATTTTACTCCTCTAAAGTGTAAAATTTAATCGCAACAGTGGAAATAAAATTTTAATCAAACCCTGCTGATGGATGATTAAAAGTTTAATCAACCCAGGAAGGGTTGTTCACTTTTTACTCCACAGCAGGGGAAACTTTAATCCATTTACTGTTGAGTAAATATTTTTTATCATCTGTTGAGTAAAAAATTTACTCATCTATTGAGTAATACTTTTAATCACAGCAGCGCAAAAAAACATTTTACTAAACCAGTGTGAGTAAGTTTTTACTCTGCATGGGTCAACTTTTTTTAAATTACCCGCAGGCAGTTCCTGTTTTGAAATACAAATACCACATGAATGACATGCACAGACTACAGAGCCTTTGCAGTGGAATCTATTTATTGAACCTTTTATTGGATGCATTGTAAGATGTATAATCATCGCCAAAAGCACCAGTTATAAGGATTTGACTTCACAAACACTCCCCATATCTCTAGCCAAGAATGGAAAAAGTGCAAAATCTCTAGAGTGCCAGGGGTGAAATGCACATATCCAAGATGGCAGCCAAGTTAACCTTGATAGCACTTTTTTTGTTGTTTTTATCTGGTTTAGTCTGAATTGTGAATGGTTTAATTTTGAGGTCAAACAATCCATTATGGACGTTGCTATGGACGTTTAACTTTTCATTTCATTAAAATGGACATTTTATGATATGAGGGCGCTTTACACATAAAACGCAGATTTACGTGCAAACATCAAAAATGACAATTTGTGGCAAATATCTGTAAAGAGGGGGACTATCTGACTTACTCAAGAAGTTTAACATATCAGTCAAAATAAAACATGCCACCAACTGTGATATTCCAAAGATGTGCTCCATTGAAAATGCTACAGGTCAACAAACTGTGGTTACTGTTTTCAACAAGGCGAACTCGGATTACGTGATGCCATAAAAGATGTCCCCGCCAAATGTCGTTCTTTAAAAGTGAATTTAAATTGATGTGGCTCGCGTATTAGCTTGGGGCACTTGTGACCTGTGATGAATTTAGCAGTCTTACAGAAAACACACCAAGTGGACATGTGTTATTTCCGCATTTACGCTGCTGTCAGCAGTGCTATCTGATTAGTAGCGATAGCAATGTATTGATGACATAGTGTCAATTTCTGTTAAAGTACTCCAAAAAGTTTAAAACCTTTATGAAATCTCTTGATACATTGCCCAGGATGATGGTCAGCAAGATTACAAACTGTACAAGTTACTAAAAAAACATGTTTATTTTCAAGATTTGATTAATACCCCCACCCCTACTGCCTGGCATTGTTAAAATTAATGACGTGGGCCAAATACCTAACTTGGCCCTCAAAAAAAGCTTGGATTTGCCTAAATGGCGCAATTTAGGCTAGATATCATGTTGGGGCATTTCGTGACGCCCAGCCTCTTCCCCCGATTCCTAAAAAAAAGTTGGTTTTTTTATTTCTGCATATACCATCAAAACCATGTGTACCTAATCTTAGTGCAAATTTGATCTACCTTGTAAGAAAAATTTGCAATTTTGTATTTTCTGTCCGTAAACGGACAGAAATTATAGCACAGTGGCCTATGGACGTGGGAAACAGCATTTGCTCATACACAAAACCGCCAAGGTCAGGATCACTAAAAAGGTGAATTGACATTATCAACGATCTTAGCGAACAATAATAACAGGAGGTGTGGAATCACAAATGACCATTGAATAGGGGCATGTAAATCGAAAGTGTCCATCACTATTAAATTTTCAGGCCGAAATCTCTTATTCACAAACTTTTTGGCCGATCCCGACATTGCAGTTTATTTATGAGGAAAGGCTGTTTCTTTCAGTCCCATAGCCACTATGCTGGAATTCTGTCCGTTTAGGACGAAAATACAAAATTTCGAATTTTTACAGATATGACAAAATTTGCCACGTAAGATTAGCTACAATGCTTTTTAATGTGACAGTTTCAGATGATTATAAAAATCTCAACTTTTTTAGTAAGTGGGGGCGGGGGGGGCAAAAGCTGTGGACCATGAAATGCCCCTTTTAATATTACAAATTACAATATTAATGTTGTCAGAGCATGAAAATGGCACTTGTTATTGTGCAACCACTGTAATCATGACCAAAAGGGTTTTTATAATTTACAATGTATATTCCAACTATAAATACACTTTTCTAACTACCGTACTAAAATAGTTGTCCCAACTACTAAAGTACACCAGCCTAAAACGGCCGAGAATCAAAAGGAATCAACACACAAGTGTCTACTGATGTACGAGAGTCAATTTATAGAGTACGGGTAATTTGTTGATTTCAATGACTGTCGGAAATTCCCCGCAGAGGATTATAACTTGCGGAAAAGCAAAACTGATTTTCAACGTTTCGCCAGGAAACCGGTCTGAAGTCAATCAAAAGCATGACCGGAAATGTATGCTCTACTTCCGGGTGTGCAAATTTGACTTGAAATCTGCTAAATTTGGAGGACCAAAGTAAGTCGACAGCGGGGGGAAACCCTAGTGGGGACTTAGGGTAAGGTGGGGTACCTGGTGGGATACAAGATGGCGACGGTAAATTTGTGTTTACGTGCGTGGATGTCTCAAAAGTCAATGAGCAATTGGTTTTTCAAGTTTCTGTGGGAGAGAAAGGCCCGCAAAGTCAATAAGACGCAATCAATGGGGAGTTTTGCAGGAAGACGGCCGAGATAATCATTGCGGAAAACAAATAGTTCTGAAGTTTGAGAGTCAATTATTAGGATCAATAGTCCTGAGCAACTTGATTGCCTTTCAATGACCCTCGGACGGAATAGGGCTAAATACTGCAAGGGAAAATTGTATTCCACGATGCATAACGTATATCCTCGTTCGAAGGTCTGTGATCAACCAAGAAAGAAGACAAAAAAAATAACAACAGATCACCACCTTAATTCAGCTCCAACGAATTGTCAAAAGAAGTTGCGCTGGTAGGGACATCTCAAAACAGTGCACACTTTGTGATGATGGAAAGAGAACCTCTTGCCCTGCAAAAACACTGGACGCCAGTTCGGGCTTGAAAAGGATTTTTCGGATCCAGCTCCTCGAGCAATTTTTGGTGTTTACATTTTATGCCCCTGGGTCTAACAAATGTACGTTGTGTTCAGAACCAGGGCATAATTGCCTTTTAACAGGGTGTAAAATTTGCCCCGGCCCCTGTTTTGTTTATTCAAGCCTTGCAGCCAGTTGATTTGTGACAAAGCTCTTCTAGGTTCTCCAATTCCAAAACAATCGATGCCTGACTGGCATAGGAGACAGTGAAGCACGCAAGTTGTCAGTTCAATGCGTATTACAATTCGCTCACATTAGTTCCTGAATGACAAAAAAAACATAGTAAGGAAGTTGAGAAAATGTTTGTATTTTCTTCATTTTTTGAAAGTTTGTAACCTGACGTAATACATATGCTCAATGGCTACAACACTACGTACCATTGACGTAAGTAGAGTCAGTTACTGTATGCACATGCAATCTAATAAATATAATGGACAGTTCAACCAGTGGTGGCGCCCCGGCATGTTCTGTGAGGGAAAAGGAAGAATACAAAGGAAATTGTTTTTTGGAAAAAGTTAAATTCTGGAGCAACAAAATATCCAAAAATTTGAGATTTAAAACCAATTGGGCCCCCAAATCGCTGATTTTTTGTCAAAATGTGGTGATTTTTGGCCCCCAAATCGTTGACTTTGCCTGATTATTTGGTGATTATTGCCTCTAATCGCTTACTTTTGGCCAATATCTGTCTTTTTCCTTTTCCATCGGGGGAGGGGGGAACAAAACGGGGGGAGGAAAGGAAAAAAATTGGGGAGGGATTCCCCTGCCACCCCTGGCACCCACCATGTTCTGACACCGAGTGAAGATGGGTGACCCAATGAGACGGCATAATTTTCCCACTTCACCTCATGAAATTTGTAAATTTCACATCACAAGGAAACTCATACGGTACTTATTTTTGTATAATCCTGAATTTTATACGGAAACTTTCTTCTGTTTTGATGATATGAGTAAAACTATTTATTACGAAAACAGATAGCGGGTTGGGGGGGGGCGCCAACCGGCGCGCGCCCCCCCTATTTTTGCAAACAAGGGGCACTGGGCGCCTTGTAGATGTAGCATGAAAATGCATTTGCCGCACAGGGCGACCTGAAAATGATTTGTGGGCGAACTTGCCGACACAATTGGTTTCATTCTGTTTGAATTACTGAAAGCAGGGGGGGTACTCTTTCGTGTGCTATGGTGCTTGAAAAAAATTTAAAACTATAGGCATTGCCACTCCCCCCCCCTCTTCAGAATTAGAACCGAATGTTGGTATTAAGTGTGTAGCCCAAGGTTCCCACATGCATTGTTTTTTAAAATAATCTGTGCTTTGGTATGCATGTTACCAATTCATGCACAACTGGGTGAATACAAGCAAAATTGCATGGCTTTGGCAGGCACCTAGAGTGATGGTCATGCATACATGTGCAAAAATGAATATGGCCATAACAATAAACAAGACATACATACTTCATACACTTATTTCGGTCAGATTCCTGTCAAATTCTTCACTCCTAAGTCACTCTTCCAGTGAGTTTGCCCTGTGATTTCTGCATAATTCAGCACACTATCATGGTAACGGTAATTACTGTGGTGCTGGTACATCAACTTAGCTGTTATCGAAAGAGCACTCAGTTCGTCCACCTGTATACAGGATGACAATTATAGAATACACAGTGAGCTACATGAAATGTTACTCAACCAAAAGTTTTTTTTTTTTTTAATTATACAAACAAATATAGTGATTAGTGTAGCAGACGGCATATCAAATGGCATCCAAAATGTGACCAGTTCCCTATTAAATGTTGATAAAATTAATCATAATGTTTGGATTGTTGTAACCAAACGTTTGAATGGTAAGATGGTGTCTTGTCATTTTGTAGAATTCTGAGGTCGGGTTTTGAAATACAAAATCTAGTAAATTTCAAAAGACTAGGTTTTGCGTGTAAAACATTACAGGTTTATCTTCGAAATCATTCCTATAATGAAATTTGATTTTTTTCCCCATGGCCTAGCTCAGGTGCTGGAACCCTTGGTTATGGAAGGAAACAGAACTTCCCCTCCTCCGCAGTATGATTGATGTGTCCATCCCCCCCACACCCCCAGGATAATGCTGTCTTAATTATATGGCTGGGGTTCATCAAGGCTTGCCAAATTTGACGATGATATCACCGAATCGATTCTGCCGGGATTCTCGCAGAATGCATGTAAATTGAATTTCACAACCTGAAGATAGTTTGCATGCAACCCAAATATACGAGCATAGGAAGGAATGACGTTTTCGTTATGGATCCCGCTCCTGTCTCGCATTTGACGCTTTCGTTACGAGTAATGTCCCAGAAGTTCATTTTACGAACATGAATTACCTCAGACGAATTTGCATCTGACGAGCATTAGTTCACACAAACGGTCCGGAATAAATGCCGTATTCTCACCGCATCTGTCAAACTGCAATAAGGCTGCCGAATTCATAGGGTGGTGGCACATAATGCTTCCAATGGTCGGGTGTGCACATGACATGTATGATGTATAGCACGCTAGAAGCGGACATAAAACGCCCCTGAGTTTGCAATGCAAAGCATGGCGAGTTTGTAACGAGGTGACGGCGAGAGTTTGCAAGTGGGTAACGCGATGACGGTGAGGTTTACAAGTTGTAACACGTACGAGGGGAGTTTGCACGTTCATTGTGAAAAAAAAATGCCCGTCATACTATTACGAACAGGCAAACTCTCGGGCCCGTTCTTCCTGTTGCAAAATGCAGAAACTCGCAGTCAGAGCTTACAAAGTTGCAACTTTCCCCGTCAAAATGTTACGAACATTGCAAACTCTTGGCCCCGTCATCGTGTTATCGAACTTGCGTAACTCTCCCCATATACGTTTTGCAAAAACGTTCCGTCATCAAGTTACGAACTTGCAAACTGTCGCCGTCTTTGAGTTTGCAAACTCTCGCCGTCATAGCGTTACGAACTTGCAAATCTCGCCGTCTGCGTGTTGCAACTTGCAAACTCGCCGTCATCACATTACGAATTTGCATAACTTCGCCGTCTTCGCGGTACGAACTTGCAAATCTCTGCCGTCATCGCATTACAGCTTCCAAACTCTCGCCGTCTTCGCATTGAAAAAACTTGCAAATCGCCGTCAGTCGCGTAGGATTTGCAAACTCGCGCCGTTCTCGTGTTGAAAACCTTGCAATACTCGCCGTCATCCGTTACGAACTTGCAAACTCTCCACCCGTCATAGCGTTACGAACTTGCAAATCTCTCGCCGTCATCGCGTTAAAAAACTTGCAAACTCACGTACTTGACGGTCAAAACTCAAACTCGCCGTCTTCGCGTGCACACTCGACGCCTTTGGGGTGAATTTGCTCCTTCCACCCACTTCCTTAAAAAATCGAACCTTTATATGGCGGTTTTTCCGTTCAACGTCTGCCGAATCGTAGCCGGTTGCAGGAATTATAACTTCTTTCCCCACCACACACTGCCATTACTCCCATCACACGTCGTCTGTCTCTCCACAGATAATCCACTGAAACGATTCGATTGTGTACACTGACAGTCGATTGGGTCAATGAAATTCCCATGGCATTGATTGAGCTGGTGGATTGGAACAAAAAACATTTGTCACTTCTCATTTTCTCTGAAAAAGATGAAAAAGCCGGCATAATTACTCACAATAGCCCCCGCAATACTATGTTCTATTGAAGGATGAAATCACCAATGCAAGGATTTTGCAGTTATAGAAGGCATCTTCATGAAAAATTAAAAATTTCGTGGACACGCAATTGCACATGGCAGTGATCAGTGGGTGATGACTGTTGCCGGACTGTTGGGACTAGCCTCAGGATGTGAATGTTTATCTTGAATTTGACGCAGACCTGACAGTCTTCAACTTCAAGTAGGGTTACACATAAATAAAAAGAATTCTTCTTCCTTAACAAATAACCCCGTTGCTAACTTTATCTAAACCCCAGGACAGTGGCTCGTGTGGCAGATCCTGCGGACTACGGTATACCCCATCTTTTCAAAGGTACGTGAAGACCTCGATGCTGCGGACGCCAAATTTTAATCCCCGGGGGGAAATTACTCGGATCAGGTCAAAAGAGGTAAAGATTAAAAGTGAGTATAAGTTGGCTCTTGATCCACGGCCTCGATTCCCAATGTTTAATCCCCAAAGAGTAAATAAATGCTCAACTTTTTAATGTCAACTTTTTACCACCTCCGTTTTTGGACTCCCCAATTACAATGTACAACGGCGTGGATGTTGGTTTTCAGATATGCCGTAACTGGTCATAAAATTACGCGGTCAAGCGCTATGAATTTAGATAAGATTCACAGAAATCCTTGCAAGAAGACATCTTGAACAATGTTAAGATGTAGTACCTGGAAACGGGTACAAGTCAAAATTTGAACAAGAGTCGCTGTGGAAGCGGAAGCAGAACCGCCGAACTTTACAGAACATGCAGCCTCCGGACGGGGTCTTCGTCTAAATCCAGACAAAGTTGCAGGCCGTACCGTAACAATGTGCCACACATCCAACCCGCTCCCCGCCTTTCCCCCGGGGCTTCCCCCCGTTCGCCCTGCCCTTTCCCCTCCTTGCTCGCCTGCCGGCGGCCTTCTCTCCCCCCGCCGCCCCCGCCTCCCCGCTCCCCCTCCACCTTGACCTTTTTGCTGCTTCTGCTGGTTGCCTTCTGCTGTCCCCTTTAGTCGGTCTCGACTGGTCCTGTCAGCCGACCTTGCCTGTTTAACTCCTTTAAATTTAAAACTTAAGTTCATCGTAGACATGATGACAGAAGTAAAACTTTTAGGGTCATTTCAAAAGTCGTTTATTTTTAAAGGGTGTCAGGCCAGGCCATCGTGCTGCGTATTATGTTGATGTATTTCATCTGTGCCATATATAACTCTATGGTCATCCCCAAACATCTTTTATTCAATCCGTTATCTCTGCAGCTGAATAAACCTAACATATTTAAACAATTTGGTCATGCAGGGGCGAGCCTAGCTTGAGATGTTGCTCACAGACAGTGTCGGGCCAGGGGGAGCATGGGGTGCCCCCAGACAAGAAAAAATGACAATTTTGTTTGCAAAAAAGTCAGAGATTTGCGGCCAAAAATTTCACATACAATTTTGGCACAACAATTGGTTTGGCCAAATTGCAAGGTTTAATTGTTTTCTCCTACCATGTAACTTCTTCCCCCCCTCCGAAATTTCACTAAAAGAAACAAGAAGTTCTGGCGCCGGCATGCCAGGGGGGGAACGGATACAGATGGCACCAGCGAGCACGGATATATAAGAATGCCATCTCGGCTTATATAAGATCTTACAGCTCTGTGCCCGGAGGAGTCAAGGAATTTGCAACAATAAACTTATTTGGTTATAATTTCCGTTTGAAACTATCTTTCAAATAACTATTTTGGGTTGTATTTTGCACGAAGCGCCCTTAAAAATTGAATATCACCTCCGAGCGGGAACCACGTATGCAGTGATATGCAGGGTTAGGGCTGGTGTTTCAAAGGCTATGGGGCATCGGTGTGACGAGAATGTGTCAAAGCAGGGGTTCTTGGGGAAAGGCAGCCAAATTGACCATAAAGTGCTGAATTGTTAAAAAAGGGGGTATGTGGGTGCAGTTGTCTCAAAAGTAAAGTTTTGGGTTGAAAGATTTCAACAATGTTGTCGAAAAAACTGGGAATCTGTGGATAGCGACAGTAAATTTAAAACCATATAGGATCATTGGTTGACAATGTGTAACAGACTAACATACGCGTCATCAGTAACTCCCCCCCCACCTTCAACCCCTTGGACATGTTTAATAAAGGGCGTAGCGTAGAATCCATATAGATGCTGGTCTCTCGGCGCCCTTAGAGAAGGTTACATGCAGGACACACGGCCCAGTCAGTGTCCGATTTAGGAAATTGAAGTTACATGCACAATTAGAAACTTTCTTGAAAATGGAGACTTGCACACAATTTCATGCACAGACAAAATTTCACCATTGACAGTGTCAAATCAGCTAGCGGTTGCCCGCGCGAAGCGCGGGCACACCGTAGTCAATGATAATAGCAGGAATTGTAATAGCGCAATTATGTCTTTGGCCTCTGAGCGCTTCACAATGGTCCGTGCCGCTTGGGGATATGTGGTCCAACCATACCATAAACATTTCGCATAATTTGTCAAGGGTCCATGCAGATCGGATCAGCGCTTTCCCTTCTCAGCAAACATACATCGAGAGAACCTATCGCCGCCGGGACCAGCTTCCCAATACGAATGGGGAAATCTGGGAACAATCAAGCGGTTATTCTTGTCCAGGGAAACGTGACAAGATAGTGAATCCACAGGGCTCAACGCACGCATATACGCAGGATGTAGCCATTTACACTGGTAGTCGAGTAGTCTGCTTACTGATTGAGTATCTTGTCCGCTTAAGAACAACTTGGTTCACTTGAAAACTTGGAATTTCAGAGTCAATACTTGTTTTTTTTTCGTCAAAAATAGCACTTTGGGCCTGCTATAATTCAGGCGCTTTTATGTGGGCCGGTCATGGTTGTTACCATGACCATTGTCCTCGTCCTTATTCATTCAAAAATCAAAAGAGTGACCCTTAAGGGAGCGTGGAGTTGAATTCTTCAATTCCGACGGTTTTGGAACAAGAAAATATTGCTTGATAACATATGAAAAGTTCACTTTCGTTTTTTTTTTAACACGGTAAACTGATACGACGGACGAAATTTGATATTCTTGGCCGTCAACTGCCTCTGTCATAGTGTCTCTTTTAAAGTGATCGGAGGAGATTTTTTTTAGGATATGAATTTCTCTCAAATTTCACTGGATTCGGTTGTAACCACCTACCGAGAACAGTTCGGAATGTTTGGACAAACAGGATTACAAAATAAAACCGCAACCTTGTTTTGAAACTTGCCTGCTATCGTAAATCGTTCCCCATACGAAAACCGTGCTTTTAACTTTCTGTCGTGCACGAACAGAAACTCTAAATCATCATCTTATACTTAAAGACGGCGTATTGGCTTATTCCGTTCAGGTGTGATCTAATACCTTGTACGCATTCCCAAATATGTAAAAAAATTAGATTCGAGAAAAATGGGGGCGCTTCTTCTGGAAATCTCCTCATGTCCTCTTTAAGTTAAAATAACTTAATTATTCAGTCAAAAATATTTATTTTATGGCCAATAGTTAGAGAAAACGTAGTACAACTAGTAAACAGGAGATAAGAATAGTTGTTCCGCTATATGCTCTGATTGACAGCATTGAAGACGTATTTTTGGCCTAGAAGTCGACTGAAGGATGTACAACTGTTTTGTGCGTATACCAGGTGAATAACAGAAAACAGGGTGGATTGGTGTGGGAATTGGGGATGGCAACCCGAAATGAGTTTACAACTGCTGACACGATACGGTAAGAAAAACATAGACTGTGGCTAATTTTTAAACTTAATTTGGAAAATCAATTAAAAGTCCCCTCTTTCAATTCTTTAAAGGAGATCGCACCACAGTTGTTTGTTAACAATTTGGGTCGATGGAGCCCAGGTCAGAAAGGATATTGAGAAGCTGAGTGCATGTATGTGGATTATTGGTCGGAAGCATGAGTTTGTGCACTGTGGGTCGAGGCCGCAATTCTCCCCTTATCTAACATATGTACGCAGCTACGTCAATTCTGTCCTAAAACTGAAGCGTTCATCAGTTTCCATATAGAAAAAGAATATGAATTGTGTTAAAAAAAATCTAAGTGATCGTTATTGGAATTGCCTAATTTTGCAGCGGGGCTAAACCACTAACCCCTACGGATTTTGAACCTCATAATTTATTCAAAATTATCATGATTTACTAAAATGTATTGAACTAGTTTAAGAGGAGGATTTGTAATGTAACTGAGACAGAAGATTGCCATAGTAATATCCGTAACAAGTTCCAATGACCGTTTGGAAATCCCCTATGCCCAAATCAAGCAGGTAGTGTCCTAACCACCCAGTCCGATCTCACACTAAATACACACGTGGTCATTTTCCGGGTCATAGGCAACTAATGCACCCTACTATGACAAGTTGTCAAATTTTGTACCCGAACAGGTCAAAGGGTGACTCTGTATTCGTGTCCAAGTTGACTCTGACCCCCTTAATGCCCACGTCTGTTTTTAGTGTGTACTTGTTGGGTCTTTACTACATGCATCCATGGGTTCATGCTGTCATCCATGGTTACCACTTTACATAACCCGTTTTCCTGCACATGGCCTATAAATTTGATTGTTTTACATGCTGTTATTGCCTCAAAAATACTTGCCTAATTTATAAAATCAAGAAAAGTGGATTTGTGTTTATGTAAAATCATGTGTCCACATACACGAGCACAGCCTATCACTCCCGTTGATTGATATTCAGAATAACAATTGAGCCGAAAAATAACGGTCCATATCTTGGGTTAACAAAGCTGAACCCAAATAACGTGCCTTGTTTCCTATCCGTTGGTACAATTCAAAGTGTCAATAGTATTCCTGCTCGTACTGCGTTTGTACTTCTCTACCTGAAGGGGATGGCGCACCCCCTTCATCACTTTGAGTTTGGTTAACTTACCCATACCCCGGTGGTGGTTTGTTTTTTTTGACATGAAAGGAGCGTACAATGCATGACCTTGCATCATTATTTTCACACCAAAAGGGAGTTTTAAAAAGGCCAAAAAAAATAATAAAGGAAGTGTAGTCCACCCCTTCGTAGACGAAAGTTAAAAAAAATGTTTTAAACCAAATTCGAACATGACCATTCTTGAAACTCAAGCCAGGGTCCCATGTCGAATGGGCGGGGAAAGTGGCCATAGTTGCTTTTTTAATCCAAACGTTACGTGTGCCGGATGAAAATATCGCCATCTATTTGAGACTCATGCGTGCAGCCTTCGGCGTTGGTGGTTTCTATAAATAACATTCTCAATAACGCAACGACGCCAATATTTCTTGACACTTTAGTGCCAGAAGACGATTACCGGAACGAACTTTGCTCCCCTTTTTACCCCTTTGTTAGACCATGACGTCAACAAGTTCGGTAACAATTGGGTGGCAACAGGCTATGGGTGCCCAGGAGCACCAGAGCCAGATGACAACCACCGGAGGCGCTTGTAATTAAACTGGATCCAAGTCCCCCAATCACAACAAAATATGTCTTTCCCTCGATGATTAAAACGGTAAAAAAAAATTAATCGCTCAATTAGGTTTAAAAACTGCTATTATCGTGCACCTAATTACATTTTAAAATAACAATACAATTTTATCGCATTATTGCGGCAGCATCTGATGTTTGTTTTTTTCATTTCAACCCATATCTGATGAGGGAAGTTCGAAGTTTACGCATGTGCACATAACAACTAGGGAGGTTTAGATGCCCTATGCGTCAGGATGCGGATTGTATTACGAATATGGAGTTGTTTTGTTCAGGATTGATCTCACAGATAATTTCAAATTTCGCATAGTACAAGTACCTAACATCGAGCATTGTATATTAACCACCCCCTATTGATCGATTGGCCCCAAAAAAGAATCACATTTCACGTAATACAGTACAAACCATTGATACTAGAGCAGGAAGCAGGATACTGGGTCTCCTATTTAGAGGAGTTCGTTCAGGTCCCAACTACAATCGAAGTTTTAACCCCTTTTTTAGTTAGTATGGACCCCTCTACTCAATGCATTATTATGGTCTCAAATTATGCCCACTTTCCTTTTCAATAGGGGCCAATTTAAAGGGTACACAGTGGTCAACTTTTAAACTACTTCAAACATGTTGAAAAACACACACATCTTTCATATTGTCCGCTAGGCATAAGTTTCCAAAATGTATAGTTGTACCGACTTATGACTTTGGTTTTGGAGTTAAGCGAAAATGACTAAACGGTAAAAAAAGGTCAAACTCAATTTTGTTACCGGGGTCGACTGTGAAAGTTACTCTGATTATTTTTAATACTTGCAATTAATTGCGTTACGAGTTAGACTCCCAAAAGTTTGAATTATTTAAATGTTAAATGTTTGTTTACCGAGATAAGGTCAAGACTGTCAATGCCAATTGATTATGTTGCCCTATGACCATTTTGTCAACATAAATTATAACTAAATGCATTGCAGATGCTACAAACTAGTCCGCTTTTTGAGCACAGTAAGCTGGATGAACAATTTGTTTTCATTTTTTTTAACCATTGAGCAACTTCCGGATTTTGACCCCTGTACCAATGGAAATTGACCTTTTTTTTGCACTCTGAGCTATTTTACCCAAGAACTCGAAAACCAATGTCAACTGGTAAAACATACATTTCTGGAATCCCTTATGACTAGACGGACAATATGGCATACATTTCAACATTATTGGAGTACTTTAAAAGGTGGACCCCTGTGTAAACTTCAATTGTCCCCTATTAAAAAAGGTGACACCACAATTCGAGAAAACTAACTACCTGGCATTGATATAGAGGGTCCAACACTACCCACAAGTCGTCGTCAAACTGAGATGATAGTGAATCGGACCTGAATGAGTGGTGTTTGACCCAGTCCTGCTCCCGCTCTATAAGGCATGTTAACGGTCCTAGTATATATAATGGTTTACGACTAACGGGTGGTTGCAATAAAGATTTCCCCCACGGCGTTCGGGTTCCAGACTGCGAAAGATATTAGCTAAATTGGTCCGCGTGAGCGACTGACGTTATCATTCCTCCCATTAAGAATGTGTGTAAATGACCTTCTCTTAAAAGATCACCGAACACGGGTTCTAATTCGATATTTTTTGCCTCAAGGGTCAAAATATTTGTTTTTCCTTGCGAGAACATTCCTCAGCTGGGTCTAAACCGGTAAACCTTTTGAGAAAATTTGAACATTTCTAATCGGCAGGTTTTTTACAAACAATTCTCGGGCTCTGCGAGCACCAAACATTTCCCCACGGTGCTATGTCACTTGGCTGGCTATTTGAAAGGGGATGGCCGATTTCGTATATGAAATTTTTCATCTTGGAAAGGCCTTCACCCCAAAACCCCCATCGATAAAGTGTCGCGACGGTATTTCAGTTCGTTTTAATGTGAGAGCTAAAAACGTTATTTGTAGCCCATAGGTACTGGTATTGTCGACCAAAGTGGGGCTACCTTTTCGCTTATACCTTCACATCCAAACATCCTTAGCCCTCAGATTTTGATAGGTAAATGAGAAAATACAGGCTTTCTTCTATACTAAAATTTCGACCACTTCCGATAAATCTGGTGTTCTGGGGCTGAGGCTTTAGCGATCGGCCATGGCGTTTATATGCACCGCTATACTTTCCGCACGCCGGTAATATAAGCCTTACTCATGTTACCCCATATAATATTTTCTACGTACACATCTCGGTTTAATTTTGAAAGATTCTTATTCCGTTGTATATGATCTCGTCTCTCTGCTGAGTTCATACCACGCGCTGTGATTATGTAGATGACTGTGATAACCTTTAGGTTAAGGGATAATGCGAATGCGCGAATAATAAACAATGTTGAATGCATGTTAAGCATCTTAGAATCGAAGATATCTATGTACATTCCATATAACTACTGTACTAGGAACAAAACACCAATAGTGAAACTGAAGTATTTGAGGAAGTTGGTCACACCCTCTTCCCCAATAGACCTTACAACAAACATACAGCGATGACCGACTCAAATCTCCATAAACACTGATTTGGTTTTACCCATACAAAAGAACAAAGATCAATAATTTTTTTTTTTTTTTTTTTAATTTTTTATGCAAAAATTATGGTGCACAATATTATGCTTATTAATCTGGGGATGCACGGCAGTCTTTTTGATCTCAAGTCGGAATTTTTGAAACGCACGTACCATCGAAGCGATAACAGTAGTGTCCGTGTCTTTACTATACGTTTTCAAGCCACCCACATTGGCAGGTTACGTACACATCTATGCCATACAAAAATACCAAATACGAAATTGTCGATGTTTCGTATCACCCAATCGCTGCTGTTCCTTTGGGACATGAATGATTGGGTTTGACCCAAGTCCGTACTTTGCTCCCGCTCTATAAGGATTTTAACGTTCCTAGTATGTTATGGTTTCGGTGGTGCAATCAAAGGATTTACCCACGGCGTAGTCTGTATTACAGAGCGAAATATATTATCGAATTGGTACTGCGTGAGCGGCCTGAAGTTATCAGGTCTCCCCGAAGAATGTGTGTAAATGAAACTTAATCTCAAATATCACCGAAAACAAACGGGTCTATCGATATGTTTGCATCAGAGGGTAGAATTTTGTTTTCTTGCGCGAACTCCCTCACTGGGTCTAAAACCTGTAGACCTTTTGAGAAAATTGGAACATTTCTATCGGCAGGTTTTTAAAACACTCTCTGGTCTGGCGAGCACCAAACATTTTCTCACGGTGCTATGTCAACTTGGCTGGATATTTGAAGGGGGATGGTCCGATGTAAGTATATGACTTTTTCTCTTGATAGAATGGCCTTTCACCCCAAAACCCCATCGATAAAGTTTCGCGGACGGTTATTTCATGTTCGTTTTAATGTGAGAGCTTTAAAAACGTGATTTTGTGAAGCCCCATAGAGTATGTGTATGGCGAACCAAAGTGGGGCACTTTTTCGCTTATAACTTCAATCAAACATCCTTTAGCCTAAGAATTTATAGGTAAATGAGGAAAATAGCAGATTTCTTTTGATACTAAAATTTCGACCACTTCCGATAAAATCTGGTGTTCTGGGGACGAGGCTATTAGCGATCGGGCCATGGCCTTTTATATGCACGCTTATACTTTCCGCACCGCCGTAATTATACCCCTTACCAGTTGTACCCATATAAGTATTTTCGACGTACACATCTCGTGTTTAATTTTGAAAGATTCTGTATACGTCTTGTAGATCTCGTCTTGCTGAGTTCCTACAACGCGCTGTGATTATTTAGACTTGACTGTGGATACCTTTTATTTGAAGGGAAATGCGAATGCGAAAGAATAAACAAATGTGGAAATTGCATTTTTAGCAGCTTATAGATCGAAGATATCTATGTACAATTCCATAGAACTACTTTAACGTAGGAACAAAACACCAATAGTGAAAAATGATATTTGAGGAAATTTGTCATACCCTCTTCCACAAATAGACTTACAGCGAGACGACTCAAAACTCTCCACTAAACAGCTGATTTTGGTTTACAACCAGTACAAAATAAACAAAGATCAATAATATTTGTGTTTGCGGTCAAAACTGTACAGGTTATGGGTCACAATATTATGCTATTAATCTGGTGTTATGCACGGAAGGCCTTTTGATCTAAAGTCGGAAGTTTGAAACGCACGTACAAATACAGAATCAGATAAAAAGTAGTGTCTGTGTCCTTATATACGTATTTCAGTCCAAAAACCACTTGGCAGGTTACGTTAGCACATCCTATGCCAGTAACAAAAATACCAAAATACGAAACTGTTCGATGTTTCGGATCACCAAATCGCTGCTTGTTTCTTTAAAGGGACATGAGCAAATAATATCTGAGGTTATAAGTTTATCTAGAGCTGCCCTGAATGTCACTTGATTGGTTGTAGAAAATCTACCGAAAGGTTTGAGAGGTTTATTGGACCAACAATTTAAATTTTGAGCTTGCCTTCGTACCTAATCGAGCCTATAAAAAAGATGCTTGTATTTTCTGTCGTACAGAAAATATTAATCATGATTGAATACATTTGTAGAATTATAATACTCCCACCCACCTCCCCCCCAAAAAAAAAACGGTTTTAAAATGCCCTCGTGTCTCTTACACGTCTTTTAACAACAAATGTAACTTTTGTGGAGTAGGAAAAATAGTTTGAATCCATGTGGTTTCGTTAATAATAAATGTATATGTACAAAATGCATTTATCATTTTAGGTGCTTGAAAAATTGTTTCAAAGCTGTTAACGAGAAAATGCCTATGAAACGTGCATGGAGGACGTATGTTTAGCAAAAGAAGGAAATGCAAGTATTAGGAATCCACGAAATCCGATGCCAAGAGTCGAATCTTATGCTGATAAATGTCAATGCTAAAGGATCAAATTTGGATAAGGCGATTCATGAACATATTTGCCGTAGTAAAATTCCAACCT
This sequence comes from Ophioderma brevispina, assembly GCA_023653785.1. Classification (NCBI taxonomy): domain Eukaryota; kingdom Metazoa; phylum Echinodermata; class Ophiuroidea; order Amphilepidida; family Ophiodermatidae; genus Ophioderma; species Ophioderma brevispina. The sequence goes on along the minus strand of JAMKCH010056869.1, from coordinate 15,406 downwards.
GCTTGTTTTTCATTAAATTATTGCATGTCACGACTGTCGATTTCTTTTAAAAACGCGGTAATTCTCGCATTTCGCCCTACTGTGCGCTGTCACTTGACCCCTGGCACTAATTTTTTTTTTACTGGCAAGGTCTTGACATCGCGCGTCCAACTTTTACATTGGATTAACACGCACGTAGTGTGATATTATGTTTAAAACAGCTCAACGATAGTTTGTGTGATCGAATAAAAACAATTCAAGGGATTACTTATTGTAAATAGCAGTTTTAGTGTGCATTCGCACGCGCACTGACCATTATAGTGACAACTGACCATTGTGTTCCGTGTAATATTTGTATGACGTGGGCCCTGGATGTTTGACTTTTTCCCATGATGCATCGGGAAAACATCGCCTCTCCGAGGCAGTCGTTGGCGGCGCACCGTATTGGGAATTGCAAGAATTGTTGAAGTTGGTGACATAATTACCAATGTCCAACAAGACTTGCACTATGGGCACTCTTCCTTCCTTGTTCATTAAAAGACTTGCAATGTTCATTTCCCTATCATCACCAGCAGAATGGTTTTTTGAGCTATTTTGACCCTGTAAATTTTTAATTGGGACAGTTGCCTTTTTTTTCTGTTCACATTATTTGTCAATCTACAGCGAAAAGTGTTATCCAGAATTTCAAGTTTGAACGACCTGAGGGGTGTAAGTTCTTTACTTATGGCCTTCTGAATATTGATTCACACCGGTACTGTTTTGAGGTGACCATCCTCAAATTTAAAATTGCTGGTTTGAACACGCAAATCCGGTACAGAGCTCACTTTTCAGGATTTTGTTTCTCATGAATATATTTCAATACCGCAAAAAGAAAGAAACCCATGACGTGATGGTGTACTCGACCCTGCTGTGGTTCTCTGTAGAATGCCATATAAATGCATTTATTATTATCATTTTTTGGTTAAGTAATAAGTAACGGATTTTGATTCTGCACGAGTTTATTAGATCAGAGCTTGCCAAACACTTCGCGACTTTTTGTCCATCCCGTTTCTTTTTCGAAAATGATTGATCATAAAGATCAACGTTAGTTGAACGCACAGTAAATAATAAGATTTATTTATTCATAAACGAGAAACGTTTTTCTTTTTGCTTTAATGTTCTTAACAAAGTATTAGCTGAAGCCAAATCGGGGAGGCGATAACACCCCAATCCTTTTCATTGCAGTCTGAAATATCATGGCCCTGTGGCTCGCAGATGAAAAGGAATCTGAAATGTTCTCCTCGTCCACATACCGAGCTTATTGTTGAATATCATTAGTTCCATGTTTGCCGGAGTCTTATGTATCCCCCTGGATTATCCTAGCTATTATTCCATTGGTCCCTGATTTTCGCGGCAAACATTGCAAGAATAGGGTGTTTTCCGTACGGGTTTTTTTCTGGCACACTTATGTATTCGAAACCTTGTCTCTGAAACGTGTGCATCAGTAGATCACCTACATAAACACCCTCAGACGAATACCTCAATTTTTATAAGAGACAAGACGATTATAGGGTTTTTAATAAATTTCTAATTTCGTCTAATTCTATTGAGATATACCGTAATTTGGTATCCTTTGGTTCTGTTATCTACGCCTTGAGTTTTGTTTAAACCCATGAAGTGCGTGCTTCACTCTCAGATCATTTGAATTTGTCTATAAGAACATGCCACCTTTGAAGGACTTCTATTAATTTTTTCGCGCAATAAAAAGTTCAAACCATTATTATTATTGTGCTTTGTTTTGCTGTTCTTATTCTTTGTTTTGCGCTTACTACGTTTTTTGTTGTTGAAACCGGCGTAAAGGTTTTTATACATTACGAGGTTTAGATGTCATAAGCGCGATGGGTTTACTTTACGCGAAACGTTGAACATTTTGTTTTCGACCCGCTGCATGAACAAAAGAATTGTCACCCTCCAAAGTGGTAACGGCTCGCACATGCATCTAAATCTCCCTTTTATGCATGTTTGGGAAATCAAAAAACTGTTACGTATTATATTTATTATCTTTCCCTGTTTGGCCAGCGCACGTTTAGGGTTAAAAAAACCTCTGCTTGGCCGGATTCGAACCGGCGACCTCGTATTACTAGCACGATGCTCTTGCCACTGAGCTATCAAAGCCAGGGTTGGTAGAGGATCGATCTATTACTATAGGTGTTTAGGTCCGAAAAAATTCAAAACTGTTAACGTAGTTGATGTCCGGGACATGATGTTTAAGGTACACGGAATCATAAATTAATCCCAACTAATATATCTCTTGACACCGATCATCCTAATCAACATTTCCTTCACAGCTCTTCCGTGTGGTGCAAATGCTAAGTACATCCAAGTATGAAAGAATGCTCCACTTACTTGCCTGAGACAACCTTGTAAATTGTGCGGGTAAAGAGGGATGCGAGTGCAACCCAGGATACGTTCTCAGTGGAAACAATGTGTCAAAGAGGATCAGTGCGGATGTGTGGATGATGACAACAATAATTATCGGGTAAGCAACATATAACCTTGAAGGCTGAAATTCTTAGTATATACTAACATTTATGCCATAACGAGAAATTAAACAGTTGTTGGTCCCTGTTGAGCTATGACCGTACGTTTCCCGAGCGTTAGAAAACAACCTCCATTCATCAATTGTTCATTAAAAGTAGAAACTTGGTAAATAAAGACGAGTCATAAAGAAAATATGTTCTGCTCCTTTAATAATGATTATTTTCGCCGTATTTTTATTAAGCATCCCTTCCCAACATTGTGATTCTCAGTATGAATAAATTCAGCTTCCTTGACAAATATGGTTCCATTCTTTTCAAATCAACTGAAGTTCAACTCTCTTGCGATTATAGTTATAACATATAACGTGAACTTCCCAATCAGATGGGCGATCAACGCTCAAATTTCAAAGCACTCTGGTTTGTGATTCGTGCACATTGTTTTGATATTAATCTTACAGAAATGTGGCTCATCTCGTTTGCTATACGCAATTCAGACATTGGTTTTGCCAGGTACATCAGAAAATATTTGTCCTCTTTTTGCGTGATGTTTTGTATTTTTGATTTTTTTATCCTGACAGTGCAGAAAATTTGCAATCTTGCCAGGTTTTGTGGTTTGTGCATACACATACATGTCATCTACTTTTATTTATTTGCGTGTTATTTATTACATATCTGGCTAAATACAGCAATACAAAGTATGCAAAGCATAAATAAGAGTGAGACAGAATATAAAAACCACTGACCCAGTGGGCTAGCCATGAGGAATCAGAGCAACGAATCGCTATCACCCAAAAGGGTGTGACCCCCACAACCCACTGAGACAATAAAACTCAAAACCTATTTGCACAAGTTATCATAGAATTACATGAATATAAAAATACAATTACAATATAATTACGAGTCCAGCTCCATGTCTTCAATGCACATTTGAAACAGATGATTTTTGCGGGTGGTAGCTTAAAGAATGCATGTTGGTTAAAAGACATTTATCCCTGACAGACATTAGAATCGCAGGCTATTTGCACTGATTGTTTTAATAGCTGTCCGTTTACTTTGTTCCCGCCTCCTCTTCTTCTCCATTTGAACTCTTGACCTAATGCTTGAATTAATCACTATCCATAACACTGTTGATATCATTGGCTTGTTTGTTGGTGAATATCTCGTGAAATCTGTATGGTAATTCACCTATTCAGGTGTAGTATTGTTCATTTGTGTGTGGCATATCAACAGAACCGATAATGTCTGATAATCGTACCAATAAATCTTTCTGTTAGACCATTGGTCTGTGAATGTAAGCACATGTTGCTCACTGTTAAATACAAGCTTTCACCATGTTGTTCGTGGGACCTTTGACATAATGGTGATACCTCTCTCATGATGATTTCAGTAGATACAGCAGTTCTATAAAACAATTCTAGCATTGCTTGAGACGGTTTCTGCTTTATGATGGCACATTGGTAACCCCTTCTGGATATTCTAGTGCTATGTCACAAACAACCAAAGTGTATTTGATTACATGCTTTGGTTCAGGTGATTGAGGATTGATTTTATTAGGTACTCAAAAGGATACATACAATGATAAAACATATAAAAATGATACAATACAAGATTATTGCACTTGAAAATTATTTTTAAGAAAATAGACAAAAGACCAATTAATGAAATGAACAGGAGTACCAAGGATAGACCAAAAAGCTTTTAAAGAACAATACGCTGTACACCATTGGGGTCCTTAACATGCAGAGAAAGGGGCAGAGACATATTACAAAAACAATCACAAAAATGTTTTGAGACAAACTATAGGAACTTAATGCCATTTGCGATCAGAGACAAAAAAGGAAAATGAGACCACTGAGTATTCAATAGAAGAGTGCACTTGACAAATGTCTTTTTGAATGTGCTTAAACAAATTAAAATGCATGATGGCCTGATCGCGACTTGGCAGAGTGATTCCAGTGAGAATGCATGTAGAATGTTATAAAAAGTAAATCTAGCCTGACCTTTGGAATGAGATGAACAAAAACACAAATTAAATGGGCTACCCCTGGTTCTATATCTATGGACAGATGGAAACTCTGGTAAAATGTAATTCATAATAATCAGGCCACATGCGTATAGAAAACCAAAGATACGGTTAATCAGCATTTTTACTGGGCAATTATAAGGTAATGGCCCTTTAATGTCAATGCCAACTCTTTTTAATGAGATAGCCATAATAGGAAGTGGTTTTATACAAATCCTTGCTGGGTAGACTTGATGATTGACATTGATGACCTGAGTTACAGAAAGAAATCTCTGATATACATTATTTCAGATTTGCCAGTGTAATAAAATGTCTGATTACATTATCTTTGCGTTTTCTACACCATGAGGCCTGGTTTATAGGAGCCAATGCACAGTCCATGACATGTTGCTATATATGTTGGGTTGCACAATTTTATCCTTCACTTGCTACGCATTTTGTTGCTCTATACTTTTTCATAAAAATATCATGTTCATTGCAAATAATAATCAGAATATTTGATCTATGAGTGAGTTTTCATCCTTGGTTGCCATGCTTGCTATACATTTTCTACATCACCCTGTTAATAATGGACTTGACATTATCGTGCAGTTATAATCTGACTCATAATACAGTTCAAAAAAAGTTTAAGTCCCCCCTGACAAATATGCATTTTTCTAGAGGAAGTTGTTAGGACTCCTTTAACCTGTACAAAATGTGAAATGTACACTGCAATGATACACATTGAATGCATAGTGAAGTTAGTGTCCACTGTAAACGGGCTTTGACCTCCTTTTGCCCTCCCCCAAACCAAATCATTTTGTTTGGTTGTGACATGAATCCATTGATAAGTTTGATCGTATGTAATATTCCCACTTCACAGTAGTACAATCCAAGTCATGACAATGACATGATATGGATGAGCGATTACCCACACAATGTGTGCATGAACATTGGCGAGAGAAGATCCTTGTTTTACACATGTTGAAAGCCTTGTTAGAAATGTCGTTTCGGATCTCGTTTACAGCATCCGTATGTCAACTCCAAATTACATCACCATGCTATGAGAATTAAGATTATCGCTGTCGTTGGTAGCTTCTACGAGAGTATCTGTCTAACCGTTTCTCCATGGCGCCCTCTTGAATACGCTCAGCAATCACTGGTTGAGTTATGCCATTAGAGCGTTAGCATTATACCATCCAAAAACCATCTTTTATAAATTAACCATTTTCGGATTTTTTCTGATGTTCTATCATCATAAAATTCACATATGTTATTTTTGATAATATATTATACAATTAGAGCTTCTACCAAGAAGAATCACTTGAGCACACTTTTCTCGCCAACGACGTGAGTTTTGTCATGTCCTATGTGTTAAGCACAGACTACGCGTGACAGGCATAGGCCTATGCATTGCACTGTGTGCAAGTGAATAGGCGAAAAGCGATCAGATGTAAAGCAAGTGGCTGCCAAAAAAAATCACACAACAGTTAATCTTATCCCTGAAATGACCGTCATTATTAAATTTGAGACGAACTAAAAATGAAACTTTCGTGCATAGGATTTAACAATCGAGAAAATCCCGGATGGAGAAGTACCAACATGCAGACAAACACAGGAATATACAGCCACTTGAACTTGGTACCAATGGATAGCTTGGTTAGCTTCTTTACATTTGCTACCAAAAGGAGTCTCGACACGCTTAGATGTTACGTAGACTACGTTATTGAAAGTTAACTGTTCAGCAAACTGTCAATTCCATATACAGTGCTAGTGCTACGATAGTAGTTTTAGATTAGATAGTTAGATCCTAGAATAGGGGGGGAAAAAAGTTGTTTTGTCACCAAAAAAGTTTGGATGGAATATGGCCGATTTAAACACGGTTTTGCTCTCTTTAATAGGATATGACTAGTTTATACTCAGAGAGTTTGAGTGCTACATTTTTTTAGTCAGTATATTGTGAGAATATCAATTTTTCCAGTATCATGTTGATTACTTTTCCTCAACTTATGACGTCATAGTGACGTCATAATGAGAATGTCGGTACTTATTGATACCAATGGAAAAGTAACACGCTAAGCTATCCTGTGGTACCAAATTTATGGGGAATCGGATGTCAGTAACGAGAATTATAGGGGGAAGCATAATCCTTTTAAAAAAAATCTTCAAAACTTGATTTTCTCGAGTGTTAAAGCCCTATGCAAGAAGTGTCATTTTTTATTGTCATCAAATTCAATAAATGACGTAATTTCAGGGGAGAGGTTAACTGCTGTGTGAAACTTTTTTGCCCACTTAAATGTGTAAATTTCCGTGTACATTTACAGTTTTGTAACAAGTACAGGTAGCCTAACTTCTCATAGGAAAAACGCAACATTGTCAAGGGGGCGGGACGTACTTTTTTTTCGAAGCTGTATATAATGTGACTCCATTATTGGATCTTGTTGACAAGTGATAATGGCATAATCCTCATATTATCTGTGAGCCAAATGTCTTCTCTACTTAATGTTCTGAGCTCCGAGTCAAAAGTAACAACCTTGGGCGTTCCAAATTATCCCAGAGAAATCTAATTCTCGTACCCAACAGGAAACAGTCTTCTAAATCCTCTAATTACCATCACTTTCTCCTTCTATAATATCATACGGTTGTGTGCACCCCGAGTTCAAAAGAGAATTAACAAATTGACTATCATCCTCTGATAGTTGACCTGACCTGAAACATTCATTTGGCTGGAGTGAATTATGTACAAACCTTTTTGCATTTTGTAGGTCTGGTTGTCACCAGTGCCGATGACTTAGACCTTGCCTTCTGTTGTTGGTTTCAATGTTGATTAGCCTTGGTTTGATTGAATTGGAATGAATTGACCCTTTTGTTTTGATGAACTTTTCCTTGCCCTGGTGGATTGGCAATACCAGATTGACTGTGACGGTCTTTTCATGCCCCAAAATTCTGTTTGTTCTTATCACCTTATCTGAATCTGTACGCCAGTAATTCTGAATCGGTTTTTCCAGTAATTAGTGATTCTAGGAACTCCCTATTGCTTGTATGTTTTTTCCTCAGATCATCCTGGTACCTTTTCCAATAGACCACATTCAATAGCCGCCAGTGTTGGTGACAAGATGACGCATTCCAGTACTACAATACATTTCACCTGTCAATGATCCCGTGCAATCGCTAAACATGGATCGATTGACAGCTTAATGTATTGTAGTCCTGGAAGTATGCATCTTGTCACAACATGCTGGTGTCGACGTCATATGAATCACGGTTATACATGTTTCCCTAATCATTAATTGGGATAGCTTCTTTGCATCATCAGACACTATTTCAATTTCAGCATATTTGACCCATACTGATTGCCCGGAGTTAGCAGACATTTGTAACACATAGTACACAAGGGTTTGGAGTGATTAGATATGGTAACAGCCCTAACATGAACCCTCTGAAGCGTGTATTCTTAAGTGCTTCAAATGTGGTACTAAGGAGGCCTAGAAAAAGATTGTACAGGTGTCAAATTTCTGAAACTCCAATCTGTTGACAAGTGTCCCACGTTATTTGTTTAACCATAAGGATTCAGAAAAGGTATAGTTTGTACCATCTACAGCCTTAAGTTTCAGAGTTAATGGCTAAACAGCAAAAATCAATAATAATGGTCAATTCAGTTGTACAGGGTCAAATGTTACTCCGATTTGGATACAAAAGGTGGAGTTTTTTTTTTTTTTCTTTTTTTTTCTTCATAGACTTTTATAGAACGTCTGGTGGAAATTTGATATCCGGGTTTAATAATGTTTTTAATTAAAACAAAAATATGTGACCGTGAAGAAGGTTTTTTTGTTTAACGGTTTCAGGTTTGGTACAAAGTGACCATTTTTTTGACAAATAATACTACACGGTCTTCGATTTTTCGAAATCCGAGGTAAATCCGTGTTTTGAATGTTTGCGTGATCTGGATGCTATAATCAATGCGTAGCGGGCGTTGCCCGCGATGTGGTCCGGATATGAGATTTACATAACATAGCATACGAGTTCAATCAAAGATGGTTAATATCATGGGTCACAGTACACAGCATAACAGTATTTCCACGTTAATTCAACGGCATGTCAGAAATGAATACATTTTCACACACACCGCTGCTGCACGATGCAACCACACACAAAATACAGTAATGTAGGTTAAACGCCCATCGTTTGGTGATTCAGTTATAAATTATCAATTTCATCACCCTTGATAACAGGATTCGTTCTTAAAGATTTTAAAATCAAATTAAACGTTCAAATTCTCTCGCGAGTAGAGTTTAACGTGAACCTTCCCAATGAGATGCGAGCACCACTCAAATTCAAAGCACTCTGGTTTGTCATTCGTGCACATTGTTTTGATATGAATTTGATTCAAATGATGGCGTATTCCCGTATTGCGATAGCAATTCAGACGGGATCGGAAACGAGTATTTCCTAACCAATCGGGATATTTATGTTACTTTCTCGAATTACATATCATATAGTCCACAATATAAACTAATTAAAATCATGTTCAAATCGTCCGTGAAGAAATGTTCTAAACGTTCAACATGAACATGATATGACTAATTACCATGAGGGTCACTGTTACAACGAGTTCAACCAAACTGTCAGGTTAAGTTTAACAAGTACACTCTGTAGCCTATACGCTACAACTTTCATATACCGTTACAAAGGTGTAAACCGGTACTTTGTGTTTGAACGGCACTTACAAGATAACAAACAAGTAACTATTACTTTTAGCACTCAATAATTCATTCACTGAATCTAGAAAACCCCAACCACTCACCACACAGAGTGAACAAGACTCTTGGTAGCAGTTGAAATATTTGTACGAAGAATATTTCCCTGAATTTGGTTTGCGAGCTTTAACAGTTAGCTACTTTTTAGTAACAAGAGTTATCTCTAATAGCTCTAGATCGAAACTACTTTCATAACCGGCATAAACCAAATATGCCGGCAAAGGTAACGTGGTTTACTATGAGCTTCCATAAAAATGTAATTCATAGTAATTCACGTAGGTTGAACATTCCTTTTGTAATGTGGTAGTCAATTTCATCAATATTAGGTTTACCAAGACCTCAACGAGGATGGTTTTTTGGCGGGGGGGCGGAAAATACATTGGAAATCAGCGGTCTTGTTGAAAAAATAAAAAATGGCCGGGTCCATATCTATGCTTGCACGGGAGGTCCATAGGCTCACTTGGCAACCAGCCTTATTTTTGGCTGATTTGTTATTTTATTTGCAGTTAAAATATCCAGTGCAGTTAGCAGTTTAGGTAAAAATGAAACTTTATTAAATAACATTTAATTTTACAAAATTATGTGTAAGTTGTACTTACCCTACTGTCAATTTCTGCTTCAAAAAAGGCAAACAAAAACATTTTCCTGGGCACATTCAGAATTAGCCTGAACAATGAATTTAATTGAGTCGGAAAGAAGCCTATACTCCTGGTTGGGGTTTTAGATGGCTTTCCAATCACCTGCAAACATTTGGAAGGCCACCTCTAAGCCACTGACTTATGGTGTTACACGTATACAAAAGGGTCAGGTACAAAGGGCGTTGTAATAAGGTTATCCAATTTACTAATATATCTAGGAGCAGACGCATTATACTGTCGTTCTCGATTCCTTGACTTCTTATAGTATTCTGCTTGTGCGATTTAGTCTTCCCATTTTTCTTCTCGTCTCTATACCATCGTTTGTTCGCATTTGCCAATGGCTCAACGGCCCATGTAACCAGGGGTATACACAGTTGACCTTTGACCTCGTAGGGGCCCCATGGAGGTCAAAAAATAAAAATCTATGCTGAGAGTTCCGCACGTGTATACAGGGTGTACACCGGGGGGGGGGGGGGGGGTTGGTAGGACATGCAACCTAAACAGCACACAGCAAATTCAAAACGGCCATCAACTTCCGGGGTGCAGTCTTTTTGAAAGACTTAATGGTAGGAGGGCGCTCTTACGCATATCGAACGGTACACACAGACTTACTAGGCCTGCGACGAATATTTAAATCGTTATTGGAATTACACATATTTTGCAGCAGGGTTTAATCCACGAACCCCGATGGATTTTGAGGTTCACTAATTTTCTTAATTTATCATGATATTTACTAAGATCTTTGAACAAAGGTTTAAGAGATTTTAATGTCACTGGGACGAAGACTGCCATAGTAAATGCAAGTAGCAGTCCCTCAACTTAACGTTGGGAATCCCTAATGCCAAATCGAGCAGATCGTGTCTACCCCCCCACCCCCCCACCCCTGGTGACACAGGACATATTAATATGGAATAATTGACATTCAAACTGGTGCAATATCTAATTAATATGCCCAAAAAATGCTGTATCTCAAAATCGATAAACTTGGATTGGTGATGTCTGTACAAAAAGTTGCGGATAATATCGAGACGAATCATGTGACAAAATATTGACCCCAGGGGTCACCTGCAAGATATGCAAATGAGGTAACTAATATGCAAAGACGCTTAACTCAATCAACCAAAGAGATATTTGTGTCAAATGTGTCGCAAGAACACTGGAAAAAAGCTTTATACTTAGAGAACAATATGGGGTCAAAGGTCAAAAATGGGGTACATTTAGGGGTCCCCCAATATAGAGACAAGCTAATTGGACCTATCTAGCCTATGCAATCTTGTGGAATCAATGAAAATGAAAAAAAAAGAGTTCACAGTGATCAAGCTCTGTGGTCCACAGGTTGCGGATAATATCGAGACGAATCATGTGACAAAATATTGGCCCCAGGGGTCACGTGCAAGATATGCAAATGAGGTAATTAATATTCAACTAGAATTTCGCGGTTCTCGGCTTTCGCTCTCGCTAGAGTCAAAGAAGATAAGCTTGGGCCGCCCCATGACCTTGACCCTGGCCGTGTACCTTTGATCTCATCAACGTAGAGGGATCGCATAGTGCACCTATGACAAAAGTGTGGTTCCCATTGAACTTCAAGTTGTCAATTTAGATCATTTTTTCAGTTTAGCCCATTTCTCACTGACCTCACATATCTTACCTGTCAACATGACCTTGACCTCATCAACTGTGATGGATCCCATTGTGCACCATGACAGAAGTTTGGTTCCAATTGAAGTAAACTTTTCAATTGAAGGTCAATTTATAAAAAAAAAAACTTAACAATTTGTGACACACACATCCACACACACATACATACTACACACTCACAACGATTTGCTAAGTGGTCCTGCCATCTATGCTGGCGGCCACAAAACGCTAATCAACTCATCAACCAAGTAGATATTGTGTGAATGTGTTCACAAGAACCACTTGGAAAAGCTCTATTACTTTAAGCATATTCACATCAAATTGATTCCTATAAAAGCTTAGTTGACCTATCTAGCTATGCTATCTTGTCGCAATCAGGAAAGTGAAAAGGAGTCCACAGTGACCAAGTCACATATCAATTGCTGTAATCACCATACTTGGTCAGAAGAACTGTTGACCCAACCCTTATAATGTTACACAGATTGTGGGTCAAAGGTTACGTGGGCAGCCAGTAGCCACCGCAATTATATACTCGTGCTTTCTAAAGCACACTCGGTTTCTAGTTTTATATAAGTTTTTGTTTACCAATTTGTGAAATTTTTCATATGTTATGTAATTACATGAAATATGCGAGTCCGGCAAAGTTACTTTTGACTTTCTGGTTCATTTCAGCTTGGACAAAAGTGGTATCTGCATGACTGCAAAGAACCTGCACATGTAAGACGTGGGAAAAAAAAAACCGTTTGCATTAATTCGCATGCACGAGAGCCCATCTTGTACCATCGTTGAGGAATCAGGCCATGTTTATGGTAATGTCTGCAGTGGTTTTCTAAGCTACAAACTATTTCTGGCATAAAAAAAGAATAGAAATAGGTTCCCCTGTATGTAACTAGTCTCGCCAATTCGTCCAGAACTTTGGTCTGTGTGGTCAGAAGCCGGAAATAAGTCAGACTGATTTTTTTCAGATAGTTTCATAATGTGGTGAAAGCAACATATCCTCGTCTCCACGTCTCCCTCTTCTCATTGAGGACTAATGGGTAAAGTTTATACAAGGGTACAGAAAAAATAAATGGAATTCAATTGAACTAACCGATCCGGATAAAGCGTGTAATCCATGGGCTCGTTTGTTTCGTCGAATCCAATAAGTCATTGCAGCGGCGGTGCACTATTGTTGTGACCCAGTCGTACGATACCCATAACGTACAAATTTGTACGTAATAGGCTCGAGTCTCCTTTTTTGGCAAATTTTATATTTCAGCCCAATACGTACGAAAATCATTTCAGTCTTACAAATGAGGGCGCATCACAAAATCTTTAAAAACGTTCTCATCCCTCTGCAAACTCTGCTCTATTGCTTCAGCTTAAAACCACATAACCATTTGCGGTCCAATACAACCTTGTCCCTTATTTTAAACTTAGTCATGAAATACTTCTTTGGACCCCCTGATTTTACCCTGAAGTAGTATCGATTTTGATACAGATGAAAGAACGTATTTTTCTCATTGTCGTCCTCAAATTGTGAGCCCCAAATCCTGTGGCATTTTCCAAGATATAAACAAAAACCGCCGTTTTTAATGGTCTAAACAATCAATATTAGCACAGATAATTGAATACGAGCCTTGCAATATGCATTGTGCTTCTACCATCAAAACCACAATTTTGTTTTCCCACGGTACTTGATGGGGCGTATGTTTAAAGTTCAGTGTAGAGAACACATAAGACCATAATCGAACAAGCACCTGTAAGTATTGCTTAAAACCAAAAATTTGTGTAAAATTACTTAAATTGCTCAAAACATGCGTTTTTACGTTGCTCACAGATTCTATAATAAACAAACATAAAAATGAGTGAAATGGTCCAAAATTGTTCAAAAGGAATTTGTTCGTATTGGGCCCAGAGTGTCCAATTTCCTGGCAACATTCAGGTTCCCCGGCCTAATACGTACGACAAAAATATTTTTTGTTGACAATGATGGGCGTCCTATAAAACTGTAAAAAAAAAGTCTCCAAAAATGTTTTCATTGATCAGCCTAAAACCAATTCGGCCCCATAACCAAAAAATTTTTTCGACCCAATTTAAGCTTTCCGTTATTTCACTTGATATGTGGGTAGGGGCTATTTGGGCCTATCATACCTAAGTTAAATCAAATCTAGAATTTTTTAAATCAAAAACACATACCTCAAACAAGATTAGACCATAAATGCTTAAAAATTTGAATTGTAACGTATTGGGCCAGAGGTGACCAAAATGTCCACATACTTACAGCAATATTGGCACATTTTTTTGAATAGCGCCCCCAATTTGTTAAAATTTGATTATTTTTTGCACATTTACGTTGGTAAATGTCTAGTAAAAATAACCTGCGAACGCGAATGCTAACAAATGCGTATTTTATCACCAAATAATCGATTTTGTAATGTTAGAATTGGGATCACAGATTGGACTTAACGAGAGCTGGAAATGCTCGTTTATGTCGGTCACTGATGAAATAGTGCCACCTCGAGAACATACCTCTAACTGACTTGCCCGAACTACTTTAAAACAACTAATGGAGAGGCGTAGACACGTCTAATGGCGCTATTTCCCGGCTATTTCACCATTGGAAGGCCAGTTTCAGCAGCCGTTGAATTATTACGGGGATCCCCGATAATAATTATTCTACATGTAGTACAAAATTCCTTCGTTGTGACACATAGAATTTTCGACCTTAACCATTCACAGGGTATAGTTTACTAGCCAGTTACAATTGCAACGCGTGTAAAAAATCTCCAAAGTTTGTGAAAAATGGGCGGCGCCCTCAAAAAAAAATGTGCCCACATTTTAAATTTTACTTAAAAAAAAAAAACCAACATTTAAAAAAATACTTATTGTCATAATTGCTCAAAACAGGCAGTTTTACGTTGCCACACATAATATTTATCATAAACAAACATAAAAATATTATAAAACTTAATGTCATAATTGCTCAAAAATGGAATTTGTACGTATTTGTGCCTTCAAGTGTCATTTTTGGCGGCCAAAATGACAGCTTACCGCCCTGATACGTACGACAAAATATTTTTGTTTGACAAATTGGGCGTACTTATAAAACTTTAAAAAAAAGTCTCCAAAAATTGTTTTCATTGACTCAGCCTAAACCAATTCGGCCCCATAACCATTTTCGACCCAATTACAGCTTTCCGTATTTCAACTTGATATGGGGGTAGGGCTATTTGGGCCTATGATACCTAAGTAAATCAAATCTTATTAATTTTTAAATCAAAAAACACATACCCAAACAGATTTAGACATAAAGATGAGTTTAAAAGCAATAAAATGCTAAAAATTGAATTTGCACGTATGGGCAGAGGTGACAAAATGTACCACATACTTAAGTATAGGTAAAAACCAACATTTAAAAAAATACTTTAATTGTCATAATGCTCAAAAATGCATTTTTGCGTGCCCACATCTATTTGATAATAATACCCCCAAAACATAAACATGAGTGAAATGGTCATAAATGCTCAAAAATGGATATTTGTACGTATTTGTGCCCAAGTGTCATTTTTGGGGCAAAATACAGCTTCCCCGGCCCTCTAAGTACGAAAAAAATTTTGGTCTGGACAAATGAGGGCGCACTTATAGACCTTTAAAAAAGTCACTAAAAGTTGTTTTTCATTGAAACCAATTCGGTCCCAAAACCAATTCGGCCCCATAACCATTTCAGCCCATTCTAGATTTTTTTGTATATATATCGATAGAGCCTGTTATCGTAAACATAACCTACCAGCAGTTTCGTGATTTGTGGAAAAATTGGGAGGAATTGTAAGTCTTTACCCATAAAAAACCTCCACGAAACAGTGTTTTTAGTTTCAAATATTAGAAAGATTT
>JAMKCH010056868.1:0-28058 GCA_023653785.1 Ophioderma brevispina | reverse complement strand
AATTAGGGGGTTGTGTTATTTTGCAAAATTAAACTTTTTAATATGAATCGCAGTTCAAAATATGGTATCACCATTAGAAATCAAGAATATGAAAGAATTTTATTCAAAAAAGATGTCTAACCCCCTGTACATGCCCCTTGAAAGTTTTGAAACAAGGTTCCTGAATTTGGCAACCTTGTGTACATACTTCTCGCAGCAGACGACATCAAGATAATTAGAAATGAGTGTGACCACCTTATGAAAATGTTTTAAACTACAAATGTGAGTTGTGTATGTGGCCTTATTGATTTGTTAGTGTGAAATTAATTACATGTGATGATCCGGGGGCACTCACATATGAAATAGATATGGGTATAAGGCGCACGCTTCAAAACCCAGGGGCATTCGGTGACTGAAAAATAGCCTTGTCTTTGGGTGAGAGTCAGCCAAATTGGCCCAAATTAGGGGCTTTACAAGTGTAACATTTGTAAAATTTTCGAAAAAACTGGGGTCTTTGGGTGAGATTTTTGCAAAATTTCTAAAAAATAAGGTCTTTGGGTGAATATTTTTTCCCCAAAATAGGGGTCTTTGGGTGACATTAGTACATTTTTCACAAAATATGGGGTCTTTGGATGAAATTTAAAAACAAATATGAGGTCTTTGGGTGACAACGATGCTGAAAAATGGGGTCTTAACAGCTTCAAATATGCGTGGCTTCCAAGATGGGAGTGCCCCAAGTGATTTTTGAGCAGATTTGGACTCTCTAAATGTAAGCGAGTGAAAATTTCACTCCCAAAAGAGTGAAACTCTTGTAAACTACTCCAAAATGAGTGGTTTTGTTCTTAAAAAGAGTGCATTTCCACTCAAAAAGAGTAAAAATCACTCCAAAAAGAGTGGATTTCCACTCGTTTGAGGAGTTAACGAAGGACAACATTTTTGAGGAGTGATTTTTGACAGGGCGTTAATAAGAACTTTTAAGTCTTCCAAAACTTTAATCAACAAATGTGTATATTACATGCTTGAGTTGTTCTGGAGGTAGGTTTACCCAATTAACCTATTGACCTCGCGTGAAAGCTCCCTAAAAGGATTTAGATTTAATAGAAAATTATCGAGTCAGTTCCATAGTTTGGGACCGGTGAATTTAATGGAGTTACGGACTGCCATTGTCTAACTGACAACACCCTCGTTTGTATAAGCGCTATGCACAATGACCTCGTTCATAAGGTCAAGATTAACATGAAAATACGAGTACTAACAAGCATAGTCTTAGGTCAGTGGTTTTTGAGTTGGCTTTCCAAATATAAACGATGTCAAAACCACTGACTTAAAGAATGAAGAATCTATAAGAGTTAAAAGGTTGAAACAATTTTGATTTATTCACAGAATATCCTGTATGTGGGGAAGACCAGTTTACTTGTTCCAATAAAATGTGCATTGATTCAGCGAGGCATTGTGATCTCATTCAGGATTGTAGCGATGGCATTGACGAACAAGCATGCGGTAAACGTCTCTCGAAAAATTTCAAATTAATTTCATGTTATATTTAGAAGTACCTTCAGACATAAACACCAAAATTGCCGATTTGAAAAACACGTAAGATACATTATACTAGTTGTGTCGATTTCATTGTTTTTTGTCTGTTGTCTCTGAAGAGGACCCAATTCACATAGCAGGAACCTGTTATAACTGGTAGATGCTACTCAGCAGGTACCTGTTATAACTGACTCAATGTATACACTGCATACAGTGCTATACAGCAGGTACCAGTGGAACGTGTTACTGTTCCTTAACGTATTGCACACGCGTATTTCCAACCCTGGACTTAGTAATGTTTCTCTTTACTCTAAAATAAAATTGAAATACATTTATTTTAAAAAGGCCATGGATGGATTCGAACCTGTGATACCTGGATTATAAACCGATGCCCTTATCCACTACACTAGTGAGGGAGGATGTGGGAAGTGATTGATTTCAATCCTACATAAACTTTACGGAATAAAGCGATAATACTATTGTGATATGATAGCACTGTATGCAGTGTATACATTGAGTCAGTTATAACAGGTATCTGCTGAATAGCAATAGCATTTACCAGTTATAACAGGTTCCTGCTATGTGAATTGGGTGCTGAAGAAGACCTAAAATCTGATTTCTATGGGCAAATATAACCAAGTTTTAAATCAACAAATCATTTGATGGTTTTAAACCGTTTATTTTCCAGAATCTTCTAGCTCTACGAAGGGGTTTCGATGCTTTGATGATACATGGATTCCTGCACATGCGTATTGTGATGGCCAAAAGGACTGTGCTGGAAACAGTGCCGAGGATGAGCCACTGGAGTGCAAGTCAGCTTTCAGTATGACAGACTATCATTTCTTTCCCCACAATATACCTATAGCTTTTTTCTTTTCATTATCCATTGTGCTACTTTTGTTCAACTTTCCATTATAGTTACAAAAGCGGTCAGAGACCGTTATTTAAACCTATGAATATTCATCAGACCGTTATCATCAGATCATTATGACATAACACAAACGATGGTATACGTTTGAACACAAATGGAACATTTTAAAATTTGGCCCATTGTACAAACTTTACACCCTTATGCCTCAATTAGCACAGGGGGAAACCTGGAGACTTTTGATATGTTGCTTCGCACAACATTAGGAAACTATCCTGAAAAAAATCAGCAATGGTTTATTTATTTCCGGGTGTTTTTCTATTTATCTTGGACTATTTGATCTCGTAAAGTAGTAAATTATGTCTCTTTGGTTCTCACTTATTAAACCTACTACGCTTTACAACCTAAAGAGGACAATATCCGATTGTCAGCCTCGACACACCACTCGCAGCATCAAAAAAAAAAGTTTGGTATGTTTCGTTTCAGAGACTAGCAGAATACATGGGCTGAATTCGTTTCAAAATGATGAAATAAACGACTGCAAATTAACCGAACAGCCTTCTATTAGTCATTATGCTATTCCGGAGACCACTTGGAAGTGAAGCGTATGTAAGGCTGTTAAGACCCCAATTTTCAGCACCGCTGTCACCCAAAGACCCCATATATTTAGAAAATGTCACCCAAAGACCACATTTTTTTGAAAAATTTTACCACTGTCACCTTAAGACCCCTATTTTGGGAAAAAATTGAAAATTTTCACCCAAAGATTCCTATTTTTGGTAAATTTTTGCCAAATTTTCTAAAGAGATCACATTTTTTGAACTTTATTGCAAACAAATTTGTCACCTGAAAACCCCCTATTTTGGGGCATTTTGGCTGTCTCTCACCCAAATACAGTACCCCTATTTGTTTGAGCACTCCTGGGTATACGGTACGTCGCGTAATTATTCCCTTAGTAATGGTGTTACAACACAATACTACTGAACGATACACCATGTCACAGTGTACTCGTTTATAATCGTGTCACAACGATTCAACTTGGCAACAGGGTTGCTTGAAATCGGCAGCGACAGCTCCGCTTAAACGTAATATTGAAAGCGTGAAAAATGATGCAAGCAAAATCTAAATGCCATTAAAACATATAGAATATATTTCTACATCAAATGGTGACATAATCTTTCGAGGACATCCTCTAGAATTTGTGTAAAAAATGGTTAAAGTTGCAGCAAATTTCACATTTTTGCATTGCGATGCTCAAACTCATGAGGAATTATGAGATTCTGGCAAGTCAAAATCCATAAACGGCAGTATTTTCCATAAATAAGACTAGGAGTCACGCAGGCGGTGGTCGATTCTTTTCAAAAGTGTCCATTTGTTTCGTTGTATATAAACTGAAAATACATACTCAAACAGTTTAAGTAATTTGCTTGCACAGTTATAGGGCTCCTATGTTACACGGAACCTAAAGTTCTTGGACTAAAAGCAATATTAGCACATTTTTGAAGAGCGCCCCAATTTTCAAAACCTTTGAGATTTTTGCAAAGCTGTATTTATGACACGCAACAGATTCTCCCGCCCAAAAAAGAAAACCACTTTCCGAAAGGACTTTTACATAAAATTTGGCTCATAATAGTAGGACATATATATACATACAATTACATTGCTGAAATAAAAGAATTAAAACGTTAATCCAATACGATTTAAGGTGCAAAACAAATTTAAAC
The DNA here is from genome assembly GCA_023653785.1 of Ophioderma brevispina. Classification (NCBI taxonomy): domain Eukaryota; kingdom Metazoa; phylum Echinodermata; class Ophiuroidea; order Amphilepidida; family Ophiodermatidae; genus Ophioderma; species Ophioderma brevispina. The sequence goes on along the minus strand of JAMKCH010056868.1, from coordinate 23,954 downwards.
AGTGCTATCAAAATGCTTATTTAAGCTAATTAGTATAAAAACGCCATGGCCGATTTGAATTTTTCCCACCAAAATATGCGCTGATATTTAGGCAATTACATTAAATTTTGGGCAAAGATAGCGTTAAAACGTGATGCGCGAAAAACGAAATCCTGGGTCCACATGGACCCCCTTATGCACTTAAGTGTTAGAGTTATGTCGGTTAACCGTCGTCTACCGAAGGGGGGGGGGGGGGTTACCACCCCCCTTCATGTTTTTTTTTTTTTTTTTTTTTTGACATGTTACGCTCCTTTTCATCCAAAAATAAACATCCACCGGGGTATAGGTAAGATACAGGGTGATCCCAAAGTGATGGAGGGGACCCCCCCTTCGGAAGAGAAGTACTAACATGCCTAACACAACACGGGAACATGACAGACACTTGGTTTAGGTACCAATAGATAGCTATGGTCCTCCTCTTTCCATTGATACCAAAATCAGTACCAAACATGCCTAGCATTACGTCACAATGACGTCATAAAGTTCGCATGTTAGCAAAACTGCAATTTCCATAGACACACACACAGTGAAAAATCCAATTTTTCGCCAAAAAGGCTAGGAAAATCAGAGTTTCATGCGATATTTGACTCTACTTGATGGGAAATGACTAGTTTTATATAATGACAGCATTGTAGAGCTGTAATAAGGTGTTTGAGTCGATAAAATTGCGAAATATCAAATTTCCACCCTATATTCAGTATTTTCGTACTTTCCTCAACATATGACGTCATGGTGATGTCATAATGGGGATGTTGGTACTTATTTTGGTACCAATGGAAAGAAGAAACTCTAAGCTATCCTTTGGTACCAAATTTACAGGAAAATAACAGGGGGGTAATCCCCCCTTCGGGAGTTTTGTTACAAAAAATGGCTCAGGTAGACGAGGGTTAAGGGGCTTCGAAACTCAATCACCGGCTGGCCGACGGTTCATAGCGTTTGAACTGTATTCCATTGTTTATAGCAATAGAAAGCAGTTCCAAACGAAAGAACCGGCTAGTGGTAGCTAGCAAGCAGTAGTCCATCTAGAAGGACTCTCGTTTTCCCACTGACCAAGCCACCGAGCGCGTAGCGCGAGAACCGCGCTCGGTCCCTAGGTTACAGGGCGGGGGGTGGACACAGGGAGGAACGAGGGTCCTTCTAGATGGACTAGCAAGCAGTGAATGCGTTTGGAAGCCACCCCATATTTCAAATGTCCTTCATACTTCACTATTTTAACTATATCTGAAACATGTTTTCTTTTAGAATGCATCCAACCATGGGTTGAGGGCGCTTCGTGCACACTCTGGGCTAGCTCAACCAAAAAACCCTGGCGTGAAGCCAGAACATCTTGCCAATCCATACATGCCGACTTGGCCATCATTTCATCAAGTATAACTGAGGTAATTCAGTCGTTTTGTAGGGGTCTATTTCTATTTTGACTGCTATTATCTATAGAGGAACGAATTCTAGAGACTATTATTTTATTTTGCATTCAGAAAATCCTTGAAAACTGGATGAATGTAGCAGAATCAGGATTTTGGATTGGTCTGCATGACTTGACAAATGAAAGTATATTTGAATGGGTCGATGGTACAATCCTTTCTGATAATCTATATAGGTAAGAACTGAATCTGTCGAAGACGAACACAGGGAGGTAGAGGGTAAAGTAAGATGAAGAGAAACACAGAGATATATGGGGCGAGGAACGGTTAAATTGGATGATGGTGATAAGGAAAGGTTAGGTTCATAAGAAGCATAACTGTATAAATTGAAAAATTGAGTTTTGGGTGTCAGACCTAAACTCGGCCATTAGATTGTAAGTTCTATGTTTGAATTAGGGAGATATTGTTATTTTTGCAAAATTAACTTTTTAAGTCTGAATCGGCATTCAAAATATGGTATCCCCATTAGAAACAAGAATATGAAGAATTTCATTCACAAAAAGAGATGTCTAACCCCCTGTACCTAGCCCCTTTAAAGTTTTGAAACGGTTTCTGATTTGTGCAACCTTGTGTACATACTTCTCGCAGCAGACGACATCAAGAATTAGAATGGTGGCCCCTTATGAAAATGTTTAACACAAATGTGAGTTGTTTATGTGCCTGTATTGATTTGTTAGTGTGAAATTAATTACATGTGATGATCCGGGGGCACTCACTATGAAATCGATTATGGGTATAAGGCCACGCTTCAAAACCCAGGGGCATTCGGTGACGAAATGCCTTGTCTTTGTGTGAGAGTCAGCCAAATTGCCTCCAAATTAGGGGCTTACAGTGGTAACATTTGTAAAATTTTCGAAAAACTGGGTTCTTTTGGTGAATTTTTGCAAAATTTTCTAAAAATAATGTCTTTGGTGAAATATTTTTTCCCCCAAAATAGGGTCTTTGGGTGACATTAGTCCAATTTGTTCACAAATAGGGGTATTTGGATGAAATTTAAAAACAAATGGGTGACACGATGCGAAATGGGGTCTTAACAGCTTCAAATATGCGTGGCTTCCAAGATTGGGATGCCCCAAGGATTTGAGCAGATTTTGGACTCTCTAAAGTAAGCGAGTGAATTTCACTCCAAAAGAGTGAAACTCTTGTAAACTACTCCAAAATGAGTGGTTTTGTGTTTCTTAAAAAAAAAGAGTGCATTCCACTCACAACGATAAAAATCACTCCAAAAAGGTTGAATGTCCACTCGTTTGAGGAGGACGAAGGACAATAACCTTTTTTGAGGAGTGATTTTTGGTGTTTTTTTTGTACAGGCGTAATAAAACTTTTAAGCTTCAAAGCTTTAATCAACAGTGTATATTACATGCTTGAGTTGGTCTGGAGGGTAGTTACCAATTAACCTATGACCTCGCGTGGAAAGCTCCCTAAACTGATTTAGGATTTAATAGAACATTATCGATCAGTTCCATAGTTTTGGACCTGCGAATTTAATGGGTTTTAAACTGACCTGCCATTGTCTAACACTGGACAAAACACGCCTCGTTTGTAATACAGCGCTATGCCAATGACCTCGTTCAATAAGGTCTGATTAACATGAAAATACAGTACAAACAAGCATAGTCTTAGGTCAGTGGTTTTGAGTTGGCTTTCCAAATATAACCGATCCTCAAAACCACGGACCTTAAGAATGAAGCAATCTATAAGAGTAAAAAGGTTGAAACAATTGTTGATTTATTCACAGAATATCCTGTATGTGGGGAAGAGCAGTTTACTTGTTCCAATAAAATGTTCATTTATTCAGCGAGCATTGGGAATTTCATGAGGACTGTAGCGATGGCATTGTACGAACAGCATGCGGTAAAAGTCTCTCGAAAATTTCAATCATTCATGTTATATTTAGAATACTCAGACATAAACACCAAAGTGCCGATTTGAAAACACGTAAGATAGCATTAACTGTTGTTTCGATTTCATTGTTTTCGTGTCTTGTTGTCTCGGAGAGGACCCAATTTCACATACAGATCCATGTGTATAACTGTAGATCTACCATCGGTATCTGTTATAACTAACTCAATGTATACACTGCAACAGTGGCTATAGCAGGTACCAAGTGGAACGTGTTTACTGTTCCTTACGTATTGACACGCGTATATTTCCAACCCTGGACTATATTGAGTGTAGCGGTTGGACTGCAAAATTGTCGACAAAACCCCTCCCCGTCAGGTACAAAACAAAGCAACCGACTTTATGCGAAGATAGTATAAATATTAGAAAAATGATGGTTGTGGTCAAAACATTGGTGGCAGGGGTGTTTTTTGGGTCAAAAATCACGTTTTTAGCTAAAAACTTCAGAAATATAATCAAGTTTTATTAATTTCTTAGCAAAACAAATTTTAAATCATCATGTCAATACTACAATCTCTGACATTTATATTATAGCTTTTCTGTGTTTTATACAATCTAGAAAGGTTCCGAGAATATACCCCCAAATCCCCTTTTTTTCCTAAAAAAAAAAAACCATCCCTTTTACACGAATGTCACCACATGAGTATACCTGAACCCTATTTCAAGTATGAAAACCTATATATCATAACAAAAAGGATACCATAAAACAATAAGATGTATTTTTTACCTAAAAAAATATAAAAATATATTTTCGCTTACTGCAGTCCCAATTTCATTTTTCGGCATAAGATCATCCCTCGCCCTGCCAACCAAATGTTCCAAACACAACCATCGTTTTCTTAAGCTATATATTTATCATCAATAAGTTGGTGTGTTTTGTTGTTACGGTGGGGAGGGTAACTCGAAACTAGCGGCACTTTTCCAAGGCTCGGCCGCTCCTCTTAGTATTGTTTCTCTTTACTCTAAAATAAAATTGAAATAACATTATTTTAAAAAGGCATGGATGGATTCGACCTGTGATACCTGGATAATAAACCGATTGCCCTTATCCACTACACTAGTGAGGGAGGATGTGGAAGGATTGATTTCAATCCTACATGAGCTTTACGATAACGATAATACTATTGTGATATGATAGCACTAAATGCATGTTACATTGAGTCTTATAACAGGTAATCTTCTGAATAGCATTAGCATTTACCAGTTATAGCATGTGTCTGCTAATGTTTGTGAATGGGTGCTGAAAGCCCTAAAAATCTTATTTCATTGTCAAATATACCACGTTTTAAATCAACAAATGCAGTTGATGGTTGTAAACCGATTTATTTTCCAGACTCATTCGAGCTCCTACAAGGGTTTCTATGCTTTGGAATATACATGGATTCCTGCACATGCTATGTGATGGCCAAAGGACTTGCGGAAAAATTGCCGAGGAGGAGCCCTGAGTGCAAGTCAGCGTTTAGTTACAGACTCCACATTTCTTTCCCCACAATATACCTATAGCTTTTTTTTTTTTTCATCATTATCCATTGTCTACTTTGTTCACTTTTCCATTATAGTTACAAAAGCGGTCGAGACCGTTATTCAACCTATGAATATTCATCAGAACCGTTATCATCAGATCATTATGACATAACCAACGATGGTAATACGTTTGCACACAATTGACATTTTAAAAATTTGGCCGCATTGTACAAACTTTACAGCCCTTAGCCTCAATTATCACAACGGGGAAAACTGGAGACTTTGGATATTCTTGCTTCGCACAACATGAGTAAACTATCCCGAAAAAAATCCGCACTGGTTTATTTTCCGGTGTTTTTTTCTATTTATCTATCTTGGACTATTTGATCTCGTAAAGTAGTAAATTATGTCTCCGTTTGGTTCTCACTTATTAAACCTACTACGCTTTACAACCTAAAGAGGACAAATATATATCCGATTGGTCACCCGCGACACAACCACTCGCAGCATCAAAAGAGAGTATTTTTGGTATGTTTCGTTTCAGGGACTAGAATATAATACATGGGCTGAATTCGTTTCAAATGATGAAATTAAATGACTGCAAATTTATCTCACCAGCCTTCTTTCGTCAATTATGCTATTCCGGAACCACGGAGTGAAGCGTATGTAAAGCTTTAAAACCCCAATTTCATCACGTGTCCCCCACTACCCCCATATTTTAAAATTGTCACCCAAATACCCACATTTTTTTGAAAATTTTACCACTGTCATCTTAAGAACCCCTATTTTTTTGGGAAAAATTGCAAAGTTTTTCACACCCAAGCTCCTATTTTTGGTAAATTTTTGTGCCAAATTTTTTCTAAAAGAATCACATTTTTGAACGTTAAATTGCAAACAAATTGTCACCGTTAAAAACCCCCTATTTTGGGGCATTTTGGCTTCTCTCCCCCAAATACATTACCCCTATGTTGTTTGAGGCAAAGGCCATAACGTTTGCTGCAACGCGTTGCCAAAGTATCACGCGTTGCGACATTTCGGTTTCCGTCAACGCGTTGCGACATTCAGCAACGCGTTGCTGTGTCGACCATTCAAATCAATGAATTTCGGACGTATTTCAAAAAATAGACCGCCAACGCGTTTTGCGAGAACTTGGCAACGCGGTGCAAACCTTCACAACGCGTGGCGAGCTTCACAACGCGTTGCAGCTTCGCAACGCGTTGCTAAAGTTAACAAGCCATAAGGGCAATAACGTATTGCCACAACACGTTTTGAGAAAAGTCACCACGCTTGCGACCTTTCTGCAACGCGTTGCACATTTCGCCAACGCGTTGCGACATTCAGCAACGCGTTGGCGACATTCAAGCAACGCGTTGCGGTGTCGGCCAATCAAAATCGATGATTTCTGTGACTTATTTCAAAACTATAATCTCACAACGCGTTTGCGACCTTCACAACGCGTTGCAAACCTTCACAACGCGTTGTGAAGTTGCAACGCGTTGTGAAAGCTCGCAACGCGTTGTGATGGCTTGCCGCAACGCGTTGTAAAGGCATAAGGGTCATAACGCACTGCCGCAAAAGCGTTGGTGGATCGTATATTGTGAAATACGTCACAGAAATTCATGATTTGATTGGCCGAAACCGCCGCCAACGCGTTGCGAATGTTCGCAACGCGTTGCCTACGTTCTCACAACGCGTTGCGCAATACGTTATGACCTTATGGCTTGTTGGACCTTCGCAACGCGTTGTAAAGCGCGCCGTGGAATCTCGCAAGCGTTGTGAAGGCTTTGCAACGCGTTGTGAGTTTCCACAACCGCGTTGCTAGATCTTTTTGCAAACGCGGTGTGGGTCGATTTTTTTGAAATACGTCACAGAAATCTCATAGTTTTGATTGCCGACACCGCAACGCGTTGCTGAAATGTCGCACGCGTTGCCGAAATGTCGCAACGCGTTTTCCGAAATGTCGCAACGCGTTGCTACTTTTCTTTCTCGCAACGCGTTGCGGGCATACGTTTATGGCCTTTATGGCTGCGATACTCGTTTTAAATCGTGTCACAACGAGTCACCTTGGCAACATGTTTTCTTGAATCGGCAGCGACAGCGCGCTTAAACGTAATTTGGAAAGCGTGAAAAATATGCAATGCAAAAATCTAAATGCAATTAAAACCTATAGAATATATGTCTACATCAACATGTGACTAATTTTTCGAGGACTCCTCTAGAATTTTTGTGTAAAAATGGTTAAAGTTGTCAGCAATTTCACATTTTTTTTTTTTTTTTTTTTTTTTTTTAAAATATTTCATTTAAGTCATAATTCATAAACGGCAGCATTTTCCATAAATAAGACTAGAGTCACGCAGGCGGTGGTCGATTCTTTTCGAAAGTGTCCATTTGTTTCGTTTGTATATAAACTGAAATACATACTCAAACAGTTTAAGTAATTTGCTTGCCATTTATAAGGGCTCCTATGTTACACGGACCCTAAAGTTCTTTGGACTAAACAATATTAGCACATTTTTGAGATTTTTTGCAACAGGCTGTATTTATGACACGCAACCGATTCTCCCGCCCAAAAAAGAAAAACCACTGTTCCGAAAGGACTTTACATAAAATTGCTCATATAGTTAGGACATAATATATACAGACATTTATCATTCTGAAATAAAAAAACAATTAAACGGGATCCCATACGGAAGTAGGGGCAAAACCAAATTTAAACAGTGATACAAAATGCTTAGTTAGCTAAGTAGCAGAAAAACGCCATGGCCGATTTGATTTTTCCCACCAAATATGCGCTGATATTTATGTAATTACATAAAATGTGTGGGCAAGATAGCGTTAAAACATGAATGCGCGAAAAACGAATCTGGTTCCACATGGACCCACCCTATGCACTAAGTGTTAAGAGTTTATGTCGGTTAAAACCGTCGTCTACCGAAGGGGGGGGTGTTACCACCCCTTTCATGTTTTTTCCCCGCTTTTGGGGCCAATTATTTAATGTAATTGTCAATTGACATGTTAGAACGCTCCTTTCATCCCATCATCCAAAATAAACATCCACAGGGGAATAGGTAAGATACGGGTGATCCCAAAGTGATGGAGGGGAAACCCCCCATTCGGAAGAAAAGTACTAACATGCCTAACACAACCGGGAACATTAACAGACACTTGGTTTAGGTACCAATCTATAGCTTGAGGGTCCTTCCGCTTCATTGCATAAGACCAAAAATCATTACCAAACATTACGTACGTCACAATGACGTCAGAAGTTTCGCATGTTCGCAAAACTGTCAATTTCATAGACCACACACGTGAAAATCCAATTTTCGCCAAAAAGCTAGAAATCAGAAGTTTCATTCGATCATTTGACTCTACTTGAGGGAATGACTAGTTTTAATATCTACATAGGCATTTTAGAGTCCTATAATAAGGTGTTTTGGATGAGTCGATAAAATTGCGAAATATCAAATTTCCACCATATATTCAGTATTTTCGACTTTCTCAACATATGACGTCAGGTTATCTCATAATGGGGATTGTTTGTACTTAGTTTGGTACAGGAAGAAGAAACTCTAAGCCTAATATCCTTTGTAACCAAATTTACAGGAAAATAACAGGGGGGTAACCCCCTTCGGGAGTTTTGTTTACAAAATGCTCAGGTGACTGGTTAAGAAGGGGCTTCGAAACGCAATCACCGGCTGTCCGTACGGTTCATAGCGTTTTGAACTGGATTCCATGGGTTATCGCATAGAAAGCCGTTCCAAACGAAAGAACCTGCTAGTGGTAGCTACAAGCGTATCCTCTAGAAGGCCGCGTTTTCCCCCACTCCCCAAGGCACACGATGCGCGTATGCGCGAAACCTGCGCTCGGTCCCTAGGGTCCCAGGGGGAGGGGGTGGACACAGGGAGGAACGAGGGTCCTTCTATTAGAAGACCCTCGTTTGCTAGGCCAGCTAGAAGTTCTATATGGGACTAGCAAGCGTAATGCGTTTGGAAGCCACCCATATTTCAAATGTCCTTCATACTTCACTACTTTAACTATATCTGAAACATGTTCTCTTTTAAGAATGCATCCACCATGGGTTAGGGCGCTTCGTGCAACTCTGGGCTAGCTCACCAAAAACCCTGGCATGAACCGAACCTCTTGCCAATCCTAAGCATGCCGATTGGCTCATTTCATCAAGTAGACTGAGGTATTCAGTCGTTTTGTAGGGGTCTATTGCTATTTTGACTGCTATTATCTATAGAGGGGGAAAAAAAAACCCGGAAAAAAAATGTGTTCTAGAGACTAATTATTTTATTTTGCATTTCCATAAAATCCTTGAAAACTGGATGAATGTAGCAAATCAGGATTTTGGATTTGGTCTGCATGCTTTACAATGAAAGTCTATTTGAATGGGTCCGATGGTACAATCCTTTTCTGATTTAATATAGGTAAGAAATGAATCTCGTCGACGACGACCTCAGGGAGGTAAGGGGTAAAATAAGATTGAAGAGAAACACAGAGAATATGGGCGGATGAACGGTTAACTTGATGATGTGATAAGTGAAAGGTTAGTTTCATAGGAAAGTATAACTGTATAACTTGAAAAGTTGAGTTTTTGGTGGTCAGACTAAACTCGGCCATTGATGGGAATAGTCTATGGGTAAATGGGTGGTTCGTTGCACCCCCCTGCATAACTTACTATAATGTCACTATATCAGAAAAATGTGTGTAGAAACGATTAGCTCTGTTAAAAAAATCAAAACGTGTCCACGTATCATTTTTATGCAATTTATGGGCAAATAGTATCGCATTACAGGAAATACAATTTCGATATATCTCAGCCAATACTGTTGTTAAATGGAACACATGAGTTGACTGGGGCTATGTTTTTGAGGGTCAAAGATCAAGATGGAACCATTTTTGAAAACCCTACCACATGTCCGCATGATGACGTAATATGCAAATGACGGGTCGCCATTAGCTAAAAATACAATTTTCGATATATCTCACCATACTGTGTTTGATAAATGAACAAATGAGGTGACTGGCCTATTTTTGAGGGTCAAAGATCAAGATGAACCATTTTGAAAATTATCAGATGTCCCCATGAGGACATAATATGCAAATTAGGGTCGCCATGTATCTAAAAATAACAATTTCGATATCATCTCAATACTGTTGATAAATGAACAAATAAGGTGACGGGACCCAAATGTTTTTTTATGGTCAAGGATCAAGATGGACCATTTTAAAATTATCAGATGTCCCCATGAGACATACTAATGCAAATTAGGGCGCCCATTAGCCCAAAATCCAATTTGGTCTATCTTGGCCATATTCCACGTACCTGCCCACATAAATGACGAGACTATGTTTTTATGGTCGAGGATAATTGCACAAGGCACTCATAAAATAATGTTTACTTTTTATTAACATGTTTCACCTGCAAATACTAGACACAAATGCAAGTAGGCCTTCATGTTGATAGTCCGTTTTGTGGGTAATTAAGAAATGTTGTTGGCCAAGTAATTTTAGACTTCTATACATACTACGTAATACGATTTCCTCTTAAATTCAAGGTTGGAAGAACAAGACTAATGCGAGACTAAGATACTGTGTCGTTATCATACCGAAAAGCAAACGTGAAGATCAGAACTCTACAGTCTCCACTGACTCTCTGTGCCAACATGCAATGTGATATCCATATTGTATCTGGAGTTTTTTAAAAGTGGTAGTTTGTCAAACCATCAGTATATTAAAGAAACTACAGGAGAAAAATTACTACGTGGCAAGAGAGTTTCGAAAAGCATCCCAAAAAACAAATTTCAAACCTTAGAACTTAAAAATCTGTACTGTTAGACAGATTATCACATTTAAAAGTAAAAACTCTGTAAATACTTTTAAAGCATTAAAGCATCGGAGTAGTTATAACACCCTCTATAAATTTAAAGGCACTTCAGGATCATATTGAGCAGCTTTCAATATAGAGTGACAACTCCGGCAATCATATAAGTCCCAAAATCGCATGCTATCAGTCTGTCATCATTTACCTAACTGTGATCATCAAAAGAAACTCTTGTCTTGTGCTAGTTGGAATCATCGTCTGCTGGTGATGATGCACGCCTGGAATTATCAACTTCAACATAGGCATGGAGCTGGCATCTGAGAATTTCATACCTGCTGACCATATCCTGTTCCTCTACATGGTAATAGCTTTTAAAGATGATTTAGAGCAAGCGCAAAGTTTTAAAACATCTACGGCAAGAGACTGTAACCGTTGCCTTGCCAGAGGACAATGAAAATCCGTCTCAATATTTGTTCCAAGCACGCATCCATCTCACATTATCTGCACCTGTTTGGCCACTCTGACAGTTTATGCTTTTGTTTGAGTTAAAACAGCCCTGGCCAAGACCCTGGTCAAAGAATACCATAGGCCTCAACATATACCTCAAATTATGACAGAAGACAACTCACTATTCCCACTTGGAAAAATGGATAACTTAAATATATCTCTACTAATGTCCATGGCAGCACCATTGTCAACAGTGCTGCAGGGATCGCGATACTGAAGTGAACGGAGTCGAAAGCCATAAGACAATAATTCTGCTGGGGTAGATTATGGCAGGGTCACCTTAGCTTGAAATTCAACACACCAGAAATTCTCCCACCATTCACTCCACGCGCAGTGGCCCCAAAGGTTTCCTGATGGCTCATCATCATTCCCACAATTTTTGAGAATTACACGATCTATAACTACCATATTCAAGAATATTTTTTATTGCTTTTTATGAGGTTTATTGGGCAGCAAGTCAATAAGGCCGTGCCTGATTTTTGGAGCCTTCAACTCTGCAACTGGGACTTCCCACCCAGAAAAGCATAACTCGAGGTCTATGGACTCATTGAAGGCCTGCAAAATATCGCGACGAAGGAGAGCAACACCTTGACACTTAAGTTGCCAGAGTGCAGGCTTCAAACAGTTATTCCCATAAATGCACTGCTACTTTGTTGTGATCTCCCTTTGTAAAGGAGATATGGTTTTTCATTGGGTCCTTCTGCAGGCGTTTCAGCAGGTTCACAGAGCGATAGTTTGTCGTTTTCATAATCACACATACAACCCCACACACACCACATATTACAAAGCGTCACACACACAAACAAATCAAGGGTAACAAAGATGAAGCAGATCTCACTCTGTTTGAAGATCTGAGATCCAATTCTACAAGCTGTAACAAATGCTTCTGTTGCGGCTGGCATCGAACTATTCGTTCTATTGCTCCGTTGATTTTCTGCTAAACTGTATAGCACATGACGGTTGCGTCGAAGACCGAATAATCCTTTTCTTCACGTTTATCCGACATTTTTCTTTTTGCTTGATACAACATGTCTCTGTCTAAGTTGTTACTTAGTCATTAATTATTGCACCCATTAAATGAAAGAGAAAATGCTTACAATTCTTTTTAAAAAGTCTTTAATGCATGATTAACAGCAGATGTGTAAGCTAAATGTTTCAAATCTTGTTTTGGGATGATTTAGAAACGATCTTTGGCCCAGTAAATTTTTTTCTCCTGCAGTTTTCCTTTAAATTTACTGGGGTAAACTACGTGATACAATATGGATATCACACACCCATGCATGTTGGCAGAGAGTCATTGGATACTGTAGAGTTCTGTTCTCCACGTTTGCTTTTCGGCATGAAACCACAACACATATCTAGTCTCGCATTGTTCCTGTAGCATTTCTACCTTAATTAAAAGAAATCTTACAAGTAGTTATCTGGAACTGGATTGGTTTTAACTCCACCAAAACGGGGTCCCATCACCAGAGTTTAATTTATAGATTTGCAAGTCTAAATTTACTTGGCCACAACGTTTCTTACAATTACCCCAAAATGAGACTTTCGACATTTGAAAGGCCCTAATTTGCATATTCTTAGTATTTTGCAGGTGAAAAATGTAGTGGACATACAGTAATTATAAAGTCCCTGTAATTTCCTAGACAATCAAAACATAGGTCTCGTCTCTAGTGGGCAGGTATGTGGAATATTGGCCAAGATTCCACAATTTGGAGTTTTAGCTAATGGCGACCCTAAATTGAATATTATGTTCCTCATGGAAGGATCTGGTAATTTTCAAAATGGTTTCCTCTTGATTTGAGTGACCCTCGAACATAGGCCAGCAGTCACCTTATTTGTTCATTTAATCACATAGGGGTTTTGAGATATATCGAAATTGTATTGTTTAGCTATTGGCGCCCCTAATTTGCATATTACGTCCTCATGGGGACTCTGGTAATTTTCAAATGGTTCCATCTTGAATCTTTGACCCTCAAAACGTAGGCCCAGTCACACTCATTTTTCCTTTATCAACAGTATTGGATGAGATACATCGAAAATTGTCTTTTTCTGTAATCAGAATTAATGTGCATAACTTGCATAAATGATACGATGGACACTTTTTGAGGTTTTAAACATGCTACTCGTTTTCTAACGCAATTTTTCTGATATAGTGACAATGATTAGAATTTGAAATGTTTCAGGGGGGTGCCCGAACACACACACCTTCATAGAAAGCCCACGGTAGCATATGAGGACAAATCGGTGATGGTCTCTTCGCCAACAAGGCTTATACACTGAGAACATATTTTAGTTCCACAAAAGTGGCAATTGGTAAGTGCTATGTGTGATGCATGGCGTGTCTCTAGAAGAGCCAAGAGTTTTATTGTTTTTGTTTTTTTCTAGGTGACAACTCAGGACAGCCATCTCACCGATTTTTATTAAACTTTGTGAGGTAAAAGACATTGGTCCCAATGTAAGATATGACATTTAAAATTTCAGCATTTGTCTGTTGCCATGGTAACGGTCCTTTCTTGTTTTTGCGATTTACGGGTCCTAGTACCCAAATTAGCTGAGTTCATTACGAAAAAGCAGCAGTTTGAAACAAATGGTTACATCAGACGGTAGATATTTTAAATGAAACTGAATTCCATGGATAATACCTTCAGTTTACACTAAGTTTCATTAAATTTAAACGAGTCAGGGTTGCCAACTTCTTATACTGTTGCCACGTTGAAATACGGCATTTTACGATATAATGAAAAACCTAAATTTTATGGGGCAAGGTAAAATCCCATTTTCTCCAAAGGGTGCTTATTTTTTTATTTTATTTTGTGCATGTATGTTTTGGTCTTAACGCCTTTCAAATTGTTGAAACAAAATTGGGCAAAGTACGCGTTGTACTTGTCCACGTTACACAGAAATCAGGTGATGTGTTATAGGCGTTTTGGGCGTATTTATGGATTATTTACTATAAAACGTTACATATGTGGTAATAATATATTTTGGGGGCTATAAGCAATGGAATACTTTTTTACAGCCACTATGCTGTCCTGTTCTGTGTCTGTGTGTTTGTCTTGTCTGTATTGGTCTGTCTGTCCTAGTTCCACTTGACAAATCTTCTCTTTTTGGCCAAACGTTGGGCTGATTTCAGCAAAAATCGTCCAGAAGAACCCTATCCAGCCCATCTTTGTGTTCACAGATTTGGGTCAGGTCAATTCCAAGGGGCTTGTGGCACAAATAAATGCTATTTCACCAAACCTATAGGCACATATAGGATTACCCAGATTTGTGCATGAGATTTACTTAGGTAATAGTGTGATAAGGCTTTTTGGGCACGACCAATTATGTCTAATAATATATTGTTGGGCTCTAAAAGCAGATGGAATACCTTTTAAATCTTTTATTGACAAACTAACTTGATGCAAAAGTATTCGTTGGTAACTTGCACGTGAACCTTGAAATTAGCTGTATCAAGTGGTATCACATTTGGCAGATTTTGGAATCCTTTTCGTCATGGCATTCAATTTTTGTTCTTTGCTGCCAGCCTGCAAATGAGGAAAACAATTTAGCTTATATGCGTTAAATATTCATTTATTTGGAATAGACATTCCACCAACGGAATCTTTGGCATAACGCATGTCTTGTGCAACTAAGTGTGCTGAGCTCGGCATGTTTTGTTTTGGTTTCCCCTTCTAAAAATTTACTCTTTCAGGTATTTTGTTTGCGTTCCGGAAATCTGCGTATTTTTTGTTTCACGCCCATCTTTGTTGCTATGGGACCGATGCTGAGACATCTATGTTCCTCATATTATGTCTTCGCATTAGTAATGCCAACTTTGGTCTTTCTGATTTGATGTGTACATAAAGGTGCTTGTTCCGATTAGGTCTATGTTTTCTCTACTTGACATGAGAGCCTGGCACTGCAATACCCTCCATCATATACCGTTGGAAACAAAATTGTGGTTTTGCATATTGCCAAGCCCTATTCAATACGTGCTAATATTGATGGTTAACCATAAAAATTGTGTTTTTATATATCTTGGGAATGAATGAGTTGAGGGCTCATATTACAGGACGACAATGAGAAAGATACAGCCTTTCTCCTGATATCAAAATCAATACCCAAAAAACTTCTGGGTAACGGGGGGGGGGGTCCAAAGCCATCTAACCGCACCTTAATTTACACCTGTCATCATGGCTTGTCAGATGGGTCAGTCATACTCTCAATGATGTTAAGCAAATGCAAATTGCCTTCTTAACATGTATCCACACAAATTGATACCATTGAAGATAAACCAACATTTTCTATCCAAATTGCATAACGATAGTATGCAACGTCCTCTTGGTTATAAATTTCTTCGCCTATAATATTCCATAACAAAAATCACATCAATTCTGGTCCACCTCACCATTCTTACGTATATATAAGTTATTGAGCTTGTCGTATCACATTCGAAAAAACGAATGATGATCGTCTTAGTGAGGGCGGGCAACTACGGGACGTCGAAAGGCGGTGGAACCTGTGATGTAGAACTCTAACAAACCCATCAAGTTGTGGTGGGCGCGATTGGTTAGCGCGCTCTAGTACTGACAGAGAGTTGTGGTTTCGAGTCCCATTCACGCAAAGTTCATTTTACGCTAGTATGCAACGCCCGCTTTGTCATCAATTTCTTTCGCCTATAATATATATATATATATATCTAATATATATATATTATATATATATAGTCGAAGTGGCTGTTGATAATACACAGTGCAATGTTGATATAATCAGGACACACGGTTCGGGTCCTAGACCCCGTTAACAGGTGATGGCCAACAAGCAAAAGTCCAATATAAAGAGGAAACAAACTGGACATACATAATAAAGAGAAAAACAGCATAAAAGGTTCAAGAGGTCCAGGACAAATAAAAAACACTTGACCAAAACCACTAGAGAGCAAACAAAAGGCGAATGAACAGGCAAAATGGACAAGGACACATCCATTGTGCCTGATCATACCTTGTTATAAAAATTGTGGAAATGTGTGAAAAAGCATGGAGATATAGTCCATAGGCTGCAGTCTACAATGATGAACAAATAGTCAAGCTAAGAACTGGAAATAATTAAATGAATGAAAGTTTCAAATGTGTTGTTAAGTCCCTCGGGACTATAGTACCAAGTTCATAAAAATAAGTTTGCTGACTCAGCAGAAATACGGTTCTTTGTTACTGCCCCTGGCGTTTTATAGCACCGTAACTCTGATGTCATCAATTGAGCAAATATTAGGAGGGTTAAATGACGGGCTACGGGGAACCCTTCAAAGTTGCAGCGAATGGAGCGCAAATGTTCAGTGAAGCGATCTGCTAATCGTCGAACTGTCCTCACCCTTACATAAAGTTGGTACAGCGAGTGCAGGTAATACTATAAAACAAAATTAGTAGAAACGCAGGTAAAGTGATCTGAATGATAAAGTGACCTGACGGACCCTCTACCCGGAGGTTTGGTAAGTCGCATGGTGACAAAAGAGCAAGTGTTACATCGTTTTGACGGCGTGCAACTTATATGTGCCTACAAGAGCACTCTCTTGGTCCACAGGTTTGGGATGGGAAGCTCTCACTAAATGCCCGAAGATTTTCGGTCTCTTCTGAAAGCTGACAAAGGAGGATTTGGAAAGACATGCTGGGTGGATGGATCACGTGGCAAAATCTTTTAATTAGTTTTGAAAATAATATTTTGTGGCGACGGTGGCGAGGATGGTAAGTAAGCACGAGTGGGGTGCGGCGGGTTATCATCGAAGGATTGATGGAGTGCAGTTCATCTCGTTGAACTTCGTTGATTCGCGTAATAGCAGACTACAGACTGGGTGATTGATCTGGGTAAACCGCGCTCCATTCGCTGCAACTTTGAAGGGTTCCCCGTAGCCCGCATTTTAACCCTCCTAATATTTGCTCAATTGATGACATCAGAGTTACGGGTGCTTATTATAAAGCCAGGGCAGTATAAACAAAGACCGTATTTCTGCTGAGCACAAACTTATATGAACTTGAAATCACCATTTCATTTAGAAAGTAGCAGGAACAATTTTTCTGCTTCTGCTGACAATTTGGTTTTGTTGAAACGATCTAACTCTGAGTTAGATTCCTACTAAAATTTGGCTGCATCTTTTAAGACTATTGTACACAAAAAACTCTATCGGCGAGATGAACTAAAGTCCACTTATACCAATGATAATATTATGTTGGGACATTGCTTGGGACAGTGTTCCATTATTTTTGCTGTATTGGAGCTTGAGGTTATTACTATATGTACTTTAACTCTATACAACAATGAAAGAAAAATGTTTACTTCTTGTAATATCTGGTTTCAAAATTAGATCCTAATTAAAGTAGATATTTGAATGAATAACCATTCTTTTTCAGTCCATTGGGGTGGCGGTGAACCAACAATAATGAGGACGTGAAGATGGGGTGGAGAATCATGTACTACACAAAAAACGTGGAACGATATTAGATGTGGACATTCTTCCAAAAATTCTTTTTGGTCCTGAACAAAGTCGTGAGTAATTTTAGCTTTTGGTTTTTTCTACTTCGAGATTATAATTACTTCAGAGATCTGGATGCGTTTTTTATATAACTTTTAAATATTGGTGGCTTATTTTTCGTACCATCGTCATGTGCGTTTGCCCAACTACACCAAGCTCAGCTGTATTCAGACCAGCATGGTTTTTCCCCAGGTAAATCTTGTTCCACGGCGCTATGTGAAGCTAATCGCGAGTGGAATAGGATTCTTGATCGTCGCACATCTCCAACCCCAACGTGTGGATTTAATTTCTGTGTATAGCGCCTTTGATTCGATATCTCATGCAATTCCTTTGGAAAAGCTCCACCGCACTTATGGTTTCAGAGGTCCCTGTTGAACGGATCTCTTCTTTTATTTCCAAACCGTCGACAACGCGTGGTTTTTCGGGCCATGTATCTTATTTTGTTTGTGTTATCTGGTGGCCCCCGGGCTGTCTTGGGGGCAGGGCACTTGCGTTTTAACATTTACACAAACGATCTTCACCTCCATTTAATTCCAAGGTTAACCAGTATGCTGATGATAGTTTTATTTCGCGCACGATTAACAATCACTCTGATGAAGTAATTCTCCAAAATGATTTGAATACACTCGATTGGTGGTTAAGAGAACAAGAAAATGTCAAGTAATGTTATATGTAGTCGCAAATCCAAACCAATAACAGTTTTTGTTTCAAATAAATCTACCTGTTTGAAGCCTCCAACCTACGCTCCTCGGGGCTTCAGTATCAGCCGATCTAACATGGAACGAACATGTATCCAATGTAACAAAAGTGCAACAAAACTAATTGGTTTTTTAGAACAGTTGTTGGGAAAACAAAACCCCAAAATCCTGCATAACTTGTTATCGTTCACGGTTTTACCCATTATTGATTTTTGTTCCCCAGTTGGTTTGGTACGCAAAAATAACATTAATAATTTGTAACTATCAGAGGCGTGCTACAAGATATTCTGGGTCAAAGAAGGGGGAACCAATCTTACAGGGATCGTTTACTTCAGCTCAAAACTATGGATTTGTCTAGCAGAAGAAGAAAATATTTGTCAATTTGTTGTGCTGAAAATTGTATTTTAAATTCCGCGTTTTTTGTTTTGGGCAACTGGAATGTCAATGTCTCCGTTCACTGTGACAAACCTTCTTTTACTGACCGTTATTACCTAAATACTTGCAGCTATAAATACACCATCAGTGCAA
Organism: Ophioderma brevispina; assembly: GCA_023653785.1. NCBI lineage: Eukaryota > Metazoa > Echinodermata > Ophiuroidea > Amphilepidida > Ophiodermatidae > Ophioderma > Ophioderma brevispina. The sequence continues at coordinate 5,063 of JAMKCH010056868.1, read as the reverse complement.
ATTTCCTCGCCTTGGGCTGAGCTCCAATTTCTAGCAGGGATCAATTTTTGTAACCAACATGCATCTTTCAAGTACCACCTCAAAAATATCTGTTTCAAATGCATGGAAGAGATAGAGCTGGACTTCTTAAATATTTTATTGTAATTGTATGTAATTATGTAATCTATGCAAATTGCAATAATATGTTTTAAGTGTATTGTCTCAGTGGGTTGGAGGGGGGTCACACCCTTTTGGGTGATAGGATCGTTGCTCCTGATGTCTCCTGGCAGCTCCACGGGTTCAGGGGTTTTATCTTCTTTCTCATCTTATTTATGCTTGCATTACTATGTATTTTAGCCAGATATGTAAATAAATAAATAAATAAATGATGCTCACCATCAGTAACACATGATAATCAATTCCAAAATTTGATCTGGCACCAACTCCAGTTGTTACTCCCTTATCAAATTTCCAGTAGCCTACAGGATGACTATTGTTAGAATGTGATAAGGTTTGCTGAACAGAAAGGACAAATTGAAGGGAGACAAGATTGCTAAAAGTACATTACAGAACTGAAGGAGAGAAGATAATTGCATGAAACAGGGACTGACTGAAAGCAGACACAACTTCAGCTAATCATGGCCAGAGCTAGTTGAAGTTAGAACTTGTTGAATTGAGAGTGATGCAACGGAAACTGCTGGAATCTGAGCGGGTGAAATTTGCAGAGGAGAATTATACCCTTGCACAGATCAGCATTTCATCAGAGTCTCAATACAAATTAACAAAGTCATACAGTGAGGAATTGTAGCTGGAACTGACTGGCGCCTCCTTATTGTCACACCGCAGGCAGAATCAACAGCCACCCAGGAATGGCAAACTGTACCCCCAAAGAAAAAGCATGAAGATTTTGTAGCAGCCAAATCTGTTAGTGTGTCTACAGCTAACAGGTTTTCTGTGTTAGCACAGGAAAATCATCTTTGAAGTGAGGCTGTCTACTATACTAAGCACAGATGTCGCTTCAAATTCAGGTCATGAAGTCCAAACCAAAAACAGTAGAGAGCAGGAAAGAGAAAAGCAACATAAAGTGACACCTAAAGTACAAATACACCAATTCCAGAAGGAAAGCAGCGTTGTACAACTAAATCAAGACCTACCAATCATTTGTTTGGGGATTCCATATCTAAGCGAATTGATGGTCGGCAGTTCTTTTTCTCGAATTCAGAGGTTTGAATCACCAGCAAGGGTTGGTCATAGATGGGGCAGTTCGCCGAGGAGGATTAAATAATGACGCGAACTCTCATGCCGACTCTATTATCGTGAAGTAGGAAACCAACAAACTCTAAAGATACAGAGGATCAAATGTCAAAAGTAAGAAAACTTTTCAGCTGTGTCAAATCAAAGATCCCAGATTCCTGTACAGTAGCATTTCTTCAGTATTCAAAGGAATGATAAGCCAGAAATTCATCCAAGTTGGATTTTATGAATAATTATGTGCATCAAACTGTGTAACAAAATAATGGACTTTATTGATAATATGCTGTTAAGGATTTGTCTCAGGATCGTCTACACCAAAGAGGGGCATTGAGCTTTTTAGCCAGAAATCAGGACTTTTGAGATGTGCACACATCATCAATTTTTCGCGAGGGCCGCCAAAAAGAAAAAGACTTTTCAGCGTCGAATAAATGCTCAGAACCAATACATGACAAATGTACCAACAGGCATAAAAATATGATGCTGCCAGGGATGAATGCCCCATGAAAGACATTGATTTTCGACTAACACCACCTAAGGTGCATCTCATAATATGATATGTCTAAATGATTTTCTGTGTACACATTGTACGGTACCTTGACCAAGGCCAAAACACCTCAAACTACGGATTCAAAACTCTGAATAAATAGACATCACATGTTGAACTTGATACTCAAAATTTAAAAAAAAAAGTATTATTTCAATTGTGTGTTAAATCAATCCATTCAAACCTCGATTAGGTATCAATTGAATCAAAGATTTATCTATAATAAGTGGTTAATTATGAACTACTTAAACTTACTACTGGTGTGTGCCGCGGACGCGGGCTGCAGCGAGTTACAATTAAGATGACGAACTTGCAAAGGAGTCCTGCGAATATTCCAGCGCAAAACTCAATTTCCAATAGTGGGACTTGTCCACGGACGACTTGTCCTTACTGAGGAGAAAACCCGCTCCTAATGACTCCGAAGCTCGGGTCGAGAAAAATAAAGTCCAAAAGTGCCTGTAGCTTGTTTACCCTTGGATAACTCAGAGGACACGGAAGACAAACCGAAACCGGCTAACAAAATCGGACGACGACCGAAACGACGACGAAACTGCTGGGCTGAGACTACTATGGCATTGTACACTTCCACTTATGGGAGATTTGTGCTAGACTGTGATTACGTCACTGTCAACTTGGAAACTTCTGCTAATAACTTGGCGAAAGATGTTAAGAAAATCTCTTAATAACTTGGAGTAAGATGTTGTGATACTCTGACTCCTATTCTCTCACCAGGGCTTGATATATCCTCTCAAACAACTCCAGAAGGGATCGGAGTCGTCTCTATATGACGTCATGTACTAATATAGTCCAATTACATCATAATCTATGGATTCGAGCTCCAATGTTCCAAATTAGAATTTTTCATCGCCATTCACCACACACAAGCACGGGCCAGTAGAATACGTACGGGCGCCCCGTCTTGATTCAGAAAAGTTCAGTGGAGCCACATTCTAATGAAAAAAATATAAGTCCAGGTACATTCCAGAAGTTCCCGCTTTCTGAGATCTTCTGGTTAATTCTAGTTGCTTTACACACACCAGTTTATGGCAAACAAACCAGGTATTATTTTATATTGGTTACTTAGGACTATTTATAATATTTTATGTGATAATTTATGACTAATCGTGTCAAAAGTGAAATAAATCATTGCAAATTCTTGGGTCGTAACACCCTCCCCTAGAAAGAAAAGTTTGATGAAAAGCAAATTTCGTAACTATTTAAGGTCTAAATCTTAACTTCTATAAATAAACTTATTCACAATGTTACACTTCCCATTTTAAAGCTTTACTGTTTCTGACTAATACACAATTCGGGATAAGGCATCAGCCATCACATTTAGCCCTTTGAGGGTGTTGATGTCTAGGTTGTACTCTTGCAAGGTCAACTCCACCTCACCCAGCCTATGTTCTTGTTTTCATCATGTGATGAAGGTGAGGGGGTGTGGATTCTGATGAAAACAAGCACTGGTTGCACCTGTGGTGCCCAAAATATACATCAAACTGCCCTAATCCCAAAATCAGAGCAAGACACTCCTTCTCATGTGAGTAATTCTTTGGTGCTTGTTAAAATTCTTGGAGAAATACGAAATGGGTTGGTCTATTCGTATTCGCCTTAATGCATTAGAACTCCACCACACCCTACATCACTGGACAGCTTGGGCCCCTTGCATTGGTTCTGAAAGTTGGTGCAATCAGAATGGTTTCATACTAAGTATGGCTTCTGAATTTTGAACAAATTCACCCATCCTGTGACCAAAACAAATTTGACATTTTTGGCTAGCAAAATTGTCAAAGGACTGCAATATCTGAAAAAGTTTGGACAAAACAAATTCCGGTTAATCTCCAGCCATACTAAGAATCTATGAAAGTTCTATCCTGGTACTAGGTGTGGGGAACTTCTCATTGCTTCAACTTTAGCCTTGACAGGAGTGACTGCCTTGACCTATTACATGGCCTAAATAAGTGACATGGCATGGCAATACTCACTCTTGACCAATTGACTGTCAATTTGTTCAGACACCTTCTGGAAACACGGATGGAGCTCGCCCCATGTGTCTGTCCCAGACGATCTGTATACAATAATTCATCAACATAGGCTTCACAGCCTCTATGTCAGCAACTATATGATGTACCATTTTTGGAAGGTTTTGACGGTGCGGTTTTCACAGAAGGATACACGATGACCTGAAAACGCCCATCCGGAGTGCAAATGCCGAAATTTCTTTTGCCGATCAGTAAGGGGAACCTGCCAATAACCCCTTCAAAAGGTCAAACTTGCTGACATACATTTGAATTGCCAATTTTGGTCAATGCAATCCTCCCATACGAGGTGCGGAAATGAAAATCAGTCTTTGAACATTGTTTTACCCATTCTGAAGTTTCTATCACAAACCTAAGGAAACCATCAGGTTTTGGAACCAAAATACAGGGGAACTCCATTCACTTGTGCTTCAATTATTTGATTTTCCAAAAGTACTCTATCTCTTTGTTGAGCTGTTCGTTCTTCATAGATTTACTCTGTAGGGTGTCTGTTTTACGGTGCACAATCACCCAACTCAACATCATGATAAGCCAGCAAGTGGTTCTATCGGAACATCAGGAAAAATATCCCTCAAACTCATGATCAACTGCTTGATTCACATTGTGATTTCCGAAAGATGGCTAGTTTTGTATCTAAATCCTTGAGCACCATCTGACTTTTGCAATTTGATGGATAGTCATTGCTGAATCATCGTTTGCATTATGAACAATTTCAGATATGATTGTCATCCTGTTACTTTCCTCGTATGCTTACAGAGCACATGAGTTTGCCAATGCCATCATCAGTCTACATACATACTAGTTTTCAAGCATATTTACTTGGCATAATTGCCTACTCTTACGCCTATAGGGCGTTTTGACTATGTGTCAACCTCATTACTTGTGAATATAATGTTATAGGACATGGTATCTGGCCTGCAGTGGATGTACAGGGATGGAAACAAGACTAACCACACCTGGTTCATGGCCGACAGACCCTACTTTGGCATCTTGGTCATACAACTTCTTCATTTTGGTCTGGGCTTGCTTCAAAATTCCCCTGGCAATTTAATTTGCCCTATTGAGCCTCTACTTGATTTGGAACAATAGTCCCCAAAAGGTTGGTCTCAGTTTCATCATTCAGCCATTTCTCTTTTAGGAGTTTCAAGGGACAGCGAACTGTACACCCAAAAACTAACTCAAAGGGACGAAACCTAGGGGTTTCTTGAACTGCTTCCCTTGTGGCAAACAATAAAAGTGAACGCCTC
>JAMKCH010056867.1:0-60163 GCA_023653785.1 Ophioderma brevispina | reverse complement strand
CAAACAGACGCTCACACACATCCCAGCAACTATTTACCAAACACAGACATGCACAGATAAAGGCTGTTGGGCCACCTTTAATTGAGGGCGCGAAACAAAGTTGTAGTACGAGGGGGTGGGTAGCGAGGTGAAAACTGAGGGGCTAATCATCATTCAGTGCGAGGGTAGAAGAGAATTCTGCCAATTCTTATTATTCGAATATTGGAACCTAACTTAGCACAAATATCCGCTCATTTCGGGTCATTTCAACATTTCTAAATCATATAAATACGCCCAAAATTCACTCTTTCGTTCCCCCGACGGATAATGAGAAATCATTTCTATTTGCAGTTCATTGAAAAAGGGAAGAAAGTTCTGGATTTTGGATGACAGAAAATCCGATGTTTATAAAAGGTGTCAAAAATATTATTGCACACCTTTAACCCATATATGTAATTTATCGTTATCTTCCGAGTCTTCCAAATAAATTAAAAATTGCGAGGGTAACCCCTATTTACAAACATGGCATGAAATCCTTTTTAGTAATTTTAGGCCTAATCTCAATTTTGCCTGTGTTTTCAAAAATTTTGGAACGTAATTGTACACAAACTTTAATATACTTCTGTTCTCGCTCAGTCTTATTAACGATAATCAATGTGTTTACCCCCAAACAAAAACCCCCCCCCCCCCCCCCCCCCCCAACCCCTCTCCTGTAAGGTCCTCTTATATGGCATTCTTAACACTCACAATAAAATTATATCCGCTGGATATTCTAAACACACACTTGGAGTATTTCTGGACCCCTCGAAGGACTTCGATACCTTGTTTAAATCATGATATTCTTCTCTCCAAAAGGACACATATGGTGTTCCGAGTGGTTGCCCCCCCCCCTTTTTCCCGGAGTTTGGGGGATTCAAATGACTTATCTAACCGACATCAATATGTCATTCTAATAATCATGACTCACACAACCTTAATAACCTGCGGTGTGCCTTAAGGATCAATTTTGGGACCTCTTTTATTTCTTATATTATGATTATCGTTTATTCCTCCTAAATATTTCTTTCTTTATTCATTTGCCGATGGCACAACCCTTATTGCTTCTCATACGAGTCACTGTTTAATTATCTCCACATTCTGAGCTTAAACACGTGTGCTCTTGGCTTAAAGCCAATACATTACTTAAATACTGACAAAACGAACTACATCCTGTTTCAAAACAGACTCGCAAATACATTCACTCTGATATTAAAATTGACCAGATTGTATTTTCTAAAATTTCTCATACCAAGTTTCTCGGTATAATTTTAGATGACACTTAACATGGAGCCTCAAACTATTCGTATTTCTAACGTGGTATCAAATTTCTGGTTATCGTTTCCGTTTGAAAACAAACATTCTCGTACCCCTTACACTTTAGTTCATTAATAATCAGTTCTGTTATGCATCATGTTCTATATTGGAATTTAATTTGGGCGGATCAAAACAATTGCAATCTTGACATAATTCATAAACAACAAAAATTAATTCGTTTATTCAAGGCGCCCCTTATCTACCGCCTCTTTTCCTTTGTTTTGGTCTTAAATCTTTAGCTATTATGGATATCCACAAACTTCAAGTTCAATTTTTAGTACAAATATTTCAACATTTACTTGCCCAATTTATTTCAAATTACTTTTTATGTATTTAAATTTATTTATTTATTTAAACTTTCTTAGCAGGATACCCCTTCAGTGACAAGAGAACGGATTTTGACGGAGCCCTGCATAATACACTTTTACATGTACATGAATGAACTTTTACTATAAGATGAAATACGATGACTATCTACACATAAATACAGAATTAGTTCACAATGAGTATTATAAACGACCTGTACAGTGACATCTACAGCAGTACAGAATATGCTTATGTGGGTTTCACAAATGTAGATGCTTTAAGCTGAGATAAACTCATTGTGTTATAGTTACAGCGGATAGATGAGGAAGACTTTTCATATTTTGGTTGCTCTTCCATATGGAAGTACGTTTTCCCTGCATTTAGGTTCAAAGGTGGTTCATACAAAGAAATTTGTGTTTGACTTCTGGTACCCTTAAATGAACTGAGGATAAAAGTGAACTGAGAGGATTAGGTAAACTGGGGCAAGACCTTTCAAGCATTTAAAAATAAGCAATAGCATATGGTATATAACCGATCATTAAGTTTGTCCTGCATGTACCATCATATCTTAAAGGAGGTGCTGATGTCTGCTGATTAAAACAAAAATTAGGCGAGCTAATCTATTTGAAGAACTTGAAGTGAATTCATCAGATCATTAGTACAGTTCGACCAGACAGGGATGCAATAGTCAAATGTGCATGACAATTGAATTTGCAAGCATAACCAGAGTACTTTAGGAATATAATATTTGTCTTCTAGCATAACACCACAACGCTTAGAATAGAATGTAAACATATTTACATGTTTTCATTTAAATTCACTTTAAAAAAAAAAAAAAAACACCAAGATATTTAACTGGTCAACCCTTTCAATAGTATCCTTATTACAGTCAGAGAAACTTTGAAATTTTATTGAGGAATATAACATTTACACAAAGACCATAAACTGTTTTATTTTCTTGGATTCAAAGTAAGTTTGTTATCAGTCAACCCATTTAGAAAGTTTGGAATTAAATTTGACTGAGTTCAAATTCAAGAGGTGTGGGTTGTTGTAAGTACAAGAAGGGTTGTATCATCAGCATACTAGTACATTTGCAGTTAACACTATTGAAGACTATTGACAAAAAAATAAATAATTCATTAATATACTACATAGATTAGGAAGATCGGGTAGCTAACTTCAACACTCACTTAGCCCGAAATACCCTACGACGGTGTCAGGTCCCTTATTATGGCGAACCATTCCTGTATATTATTAATCTTTCTACTTCTCTGTTAAATTTAAGTCAAGCATAAACATCATTTATTGTCTGCTTATCATTAACTGTATTCTTACCTACTACACTTTTCATTATATTATTATGTTTACTATTTATTGATACCTTTTGTGCTGCATTTGATTGTTTTTCTACTTTGTTTTTATTTTTTAAAAACCTTTGAATTCAATGTTCAACATATATTGATTCTTTATAACCATTTCAGCATACATGCTTAAATGTTTGCACCTTTGTCTTGTTATGTCTTGTAACTTACATTACACCATGTCCTTTGTCTTATTCATGCCCTTTCTTTGCGACTGTATTGTCCATGATTACCAGTACGATCGAGCTCTGCTTTGACTGGTTCTCCTCCCTCCATATGTCCATTTATTGTCATCTATATGGTATGGAAAATCAATATAACTGGAAACTGAATAGTATGTTCCTATCTTAAAACGGTGGACCTGTGGAAGGAGGAATATTTTTTAATTTGTTACATTTTGAGCACATTCGGAACAAAGGCATGCGGTTATCACACGGCACATCATAAAAAAACATCCTAAGGATAAAATACTAAATAAAACATTAGCCAAATAAAAATGTCGTAAACAATTAAAATAAATTTCTAATAAATTCTCCGTTAAATCAAACAAAACCAATGTATGCGGTGGTTGGAGCTCTTTCAAAAATGGCAGCGCCCAATCGCCGTCTGGAGAGGACATCGCAACCGTTGATCGGTATACGTGTTAGTCTATAAGAGCTTCGCTTCAAGCTCCCTTATATGGTTGTACTAATGTTCCTGGCAGCAATCTTGGCAATTCTCCATTCGTAATATGGTGTACTAATGCCCTGGCAGTAATCGTACAATTCTCATATTCGTAATATGGTGTACTAATGCCCTGGCAGTAATCTTACAATTCTCCATATTCGTAATATGGTGTACTATGCCCTGGCAGTAATCTTGCAATTCTCCATATTCGATAAGATGGTGTCTAAGCCATGGCAGTAATCTTGCAATTCTTCCATATTCGTAATATGGTGTACTATGCCCTGGCAGTAATCTTACAATTCTCCATATTCGTAATATGTGTACAATGCCTGGCCGTAATCTTGCAATTCCTCCATATTCGTATATGTGTACTAATCCCCGGGCAGTAATCCTTGCAATTCTCCATATCGTAAAGTGGTGTACTAATACCCTGGCATTAATCTTACAATTCTCCATATTCGTAATATGGTGTACTAATGTCCTGGCAGTAATCTTGCAATTCTACATATTCGTAATATTGTTACTAATGCCCGGTCAGTATCTTGCATCCCTATTCGTAATATGGTGTCCTACTACACGCTCTGGCAGTAATCTTACATTCTCCATTTCGTAATATGGTGTACTAATGTCCTGGCAATAAACTGCAAGTCTCCTATTCGTAATAGGTGTACTATTGTACTAGTAATCTTGCAACGTTTCATATAGCAGACATGCAATTTTTGAATTTTTTTTTACATTAATACCGAGGTTTTGACCTTTAGTGACCTTTGGCCTCCATTCCGGCGCACATCTTTGGTTTTTCACATAATGACCCCAGACTTTGACCTATCGACACATGATTTTTTGTGAAGGGTCTCAAGCTGCTCCATATGACCTCAGGCACTTTATCATGCCTGTAATTAGGTCATGTTTTCTTTTCTTGAGAATAGGTGAGCCGCACAATTTTGGAGACGTTGTACATGTTGTTGTTGTTCAGGAATTGATACTCCGATAAAATGGCATGACAAAAATCGAGTACTGTGAGATTAACGAATTAAACGTAAAGAATTAAAGTTGTGTTTTTTTTTTCAGATAGGTAAGATTCAATCACCCAATCTGTCGTAAAGATAAATATGCGGAACTACAGATTAACTAATGTGTTTCTGACACGGAGAGGATTGGATCAAGTCAAATCTGAGATTATTTGACAGATTTTGAAAGATGTCACAGTCCAAAATCCTTATGGTATTATTCGCAATCTGGTTAATACAAGAAGCTGTACCAAGGGTCATCACCTACGTCTTGTCAGTATTAATGCCTAAGCTAATCAACGCGAAATGGCACTGATACATTCTTGAATAGCTCCTATTTTTTTTTTTTTTTTTTTTTTTGGTTGGTCTTGGGGGGGGGGGGTGTGTTTTTTTTTTTTTTTTTTTTGGGGCGGGGGGGGGTGTTTTTTTTTTTTTGTTTGTTGTTGAGACAAAATCCTCAGAATCGAAATCTGATATCAGCGGCGTACTTGTGATACTGAACAATTGTACTGATTATAACATCAGAGAGGGCGATTGTATATTTAACAAACACAAAACTGGCCCGAGTACCAAGCCGCTGTGGACTCATCCCAACGATGGCGGTTTGGAGACGATAACTGACTGAGAACGATTGGAAACGTAGAAGTGAACCAAGTCCATTTCAAGATTCAAAATTCAATTTACGCATAACAATCGTACGTGACAGAAATGTATAAATACATATGTACTATACGTAATACGTAAAGTAACAATTGTAAACTGTACTAAGATGAACAGTTGAGGGATATGATATCTAGGACCATAATGGACACAACCGATAGGGCTTATATTTATGCTGGTCCTTTAATATTTCGTCGCCCCAATCACATACTGTCGTATTTTACAAAACACGTTTTAAGAGAAAATCGCAATTCAAAATATGCCGCGACATTTCATGTCTATACGGCACAACGAAGCATAAAGAAACATCTTCACTTTACTGTTTTGAAGAAAACATTTTCAAGTCCAATATAAACCATACATCCAACTTACTACTGCAATTATATTATCTTAATAGGCTACAAGTTATAAGTCTGTATGTGAAACTCACAAATAATTTATATTGGGCAATACGACGCATTTTACATCGGTATTTTTCAATGTACGTAAAATAAATCACTATGTGAAAAGCTTGTTTCCGAAAGTAACGATGGAAATCCCTTCAAATAGATCTGTTATGTGAAATCGTTTATTTTGGGATCGCAAAATACAACGCTATATCAAATCCACGTGTAATTGAATGGCGATTTTTAAAATACGACGAGTATGTGAAACTCGATATGTGATTTTTGAGAAAATGACAAAAACTTATATAAACTAATAATTAGGCATCCTCCATTTTGGAAACTTTGTGAATGGCAAAACTCGATGAACTAAGTAAGTAGGCGGAATTTCCGCAAAAACCCTTTCCAAAATTTGAAATACGACAGTATGTGTGCGGCGACGATATCCTTAAAATATACTTAAAATATCTTAATATTACATTGATACAAGATAGGGTTGATATAGAATATTACATAGGTAAATAAATATACATAACAAAAAAACCAAACAAAAACAAACAAAAACAAACAATATATTCTAAGCTAAACCACACTTAACGGGAATACGGATACGGGATTTGGACAAGAGGACAGACTTTTCAACATGTCCTGCTGAGGTCGTATACTATTGCATACGGATCCAATCAGAGGTAAAGAGCTAGAGAAAGAAAAAGAAAAGTAAGGAATAAGATAGACAGAGATGAAGAGTAAAGTGAGGAGAGAAAAGGACTTGGGGAGAAATTTTAAAAAATTTCCTTTGATACCAAGTCACTTCGAGACGCCTGAGAAGAACATAAAATAGAATGGTCAAGTTGTCGAACGCAGCACTGAGGCAATAGAAGGGGGGGGAGAAAGACGCAGGAGTTTTAATTAGTTTGTCATTTACTTTAATAATAGCCTATTAAGCTGTCACATTTTCACATGTGTGATTCTGTACCACCTTTACTGAAGTTCGGGAAATTAAACTACACACCTTTTATTACCCTCAATTTTCTTCCTTGGTAAACACATTCACCTTGTGTTTTCCATTGACCAAGGAATTCCAAGGATTGCAGGAAACATTCCTCACCAAGCTAAAAAACATCCCTAACGTCCCTAGAAAATCTAACGATCACGCGCAAACGTGATGCGTGTATCTTTCATGGTAGATCTAGGAGTAAATTTCCCCAACCCAAGGCAGGGATCCGCTTCCGTATTTTTTTTTAAGTGCATTTAAATGTATTAAGGACTTTGAGGGATCTAGCAATGCACAATGGTGAAGAGATTTTTTTTCAGGCAGTATGTGCTAACAGCTAAAATATGTCATTGAACAAGAACATTAAAATCAAACACTTTAATCAGCCACTATTGTGCCATCAAGTCTATCAGACCTGGATGCCATTTGGTGGTCTGTGAAGGTGGCGACTTTGATATGTGATCAACTGTCCTTCCCTTCTGCACCACGATCGCAGGTTGGACTTTCGACGCACCCCCATATGAACAGACTGGCCTTAAGCGTTCGACACCACTACGCAGGCAGTTCAGCTTTGTCCACACCTGCGTGGTAGTCAAAGCCTCGGCAGTTGCCTGATGGATCATTGATTAAGTGCTGCGTGATGAGATGATTACGCCAGTAACGCCACTGATATCCTGGTTGTCCTGCTTTGGCTTGAAATTCTTCACAGGTCAACTGCTGCTGGCAAGGCTGTCGGAAGATATATCTTGTATGTCCATCTGTGTTCTGAGCTATTGTTTTCATGTAGAAGGTGGTCAACGGGTTAACTACATGCTAGGCAATGGCTGTCTGGAAGGTAATCTCTGGTGTGTACCATCTGTGGTTCTGGTTATTGTTTCATGGAGAAGTTGGTCAACGTATTACGGGTTAACTGCATGCTGAGCAAATGGCTGTCTGGAAAGTAATCTCTTGTGTGTACCTCTGTGGGTTGGCTATTGTTTCATGAAGAAGGTGGTCAACGGGTTAACTGCATCTGGGCAAATAGCTGTCTGGAAGGTAATCCCTTGTGTGTACACATCTGTGGTTGTGGCTATTGTTTCATGGAGAGGGTGGTCAACGGGTTAACTACATGCTGGGCAATGGCTGTCTGGAAGGTAATCCCTTGTGTGTACCATCTGTGGGTCTTGCTATTATTTCAATGAGAAGGTGGTCAACGGGTTAATTGCATGCTGGGTAAATGGCTGTCTGGAAGGTAATCTCTTGTCTGTCATACTGTGGGTCTGGGCTATTGTTTCAAGGAGAGGGTGGTCAACGGGTTAACTGCAGGCTGGGCAATGGCTGTCTGAAGGTAATCTCTTGTGTGTACCATCTGTGGGTTTGGCTATTGTTTCATGGAGAAGGTGGTCACCGGGTTAACTGCATGCTGGGCAAAATGGCTCTCTGGACGGTAATCTCTTGTATGTAAAATCTGTGGTTCTGGCCGTGTTTCAAGGAACATGTTTTCAACGAGTTAATCTGCATGCTGGGCAAATGCTGTCTGAAGGTAATCCTTGTGTGTACTATCTGTGGGTCTGGCTATTGTTTCAATCATCAAGGAACTGATGTGGTCACCGGTTTACATGGCATCTGGGCAATGGCTCTTCTCCTGGAAGGTAATCTCTGTGTGTACCATCTGGTGGTTCGGGCTATTGTTCATGGAGAATGTGGTCAACGGGTTAACTTCATGCTGGGGGGCAAAAATTATGTATAAAGGATATCTTGTGCGTTACCATCTGTGGTTAGGCTATATTTTCATGGAGAAGGTGGTCACGATTTAACTGATGCTGGGCAAATGGTGTCTTGAAGTAATGTCTTTGTGACTCTGTTGGGTCTGGCTATTGGTTCAAGGAGAAGGTGGTCACGGTTTTAAACCTGTCAAGCTGGGCAAATGGCTGTCGGGAAAGTTCTCTCTGTGGGTGTACCAACGTGGGTCTGGTATTGTTTTCATGTAGAAGGTGTCACATGGTTACTTGCATGCTGGGCAAATGGCTGTCTGAAGGTAATCTCCTGTGTGTGACCATCTGTGATTCTGGCTATTGTTTCATGAGAATGTGGTCCAACGGTTAACTGCATGCTGGGCAAGTTGGCTGTCGAAAGTAATCTCTTGTGTGTACATCTGTGTTGGCTGCATGTTTTTCCAGGTAGAGTGGTCAAGAGTTAACTGCTGCTGTGCAAGTGGCTGTCTGAAGGTAATCTATTGTGTGTACCATCTGTGGGTCTGGGCTATTTTCAAGGAGAAGGTGGTTAACGGGTTTACTGCATGCTGGGCAAATGGCAGTCTGGAAGGTAATGTCTTGTGTGTACCATCTGTGGGTTTGGCTATTGTTTCATGGAGACGGTGGTCAAAGGGTTAACTGTAATGCTGGTCACGTGGCTGTCTGGAAGATAATCTTTTGTATAGTACCATCTGTGGCCTTGGCTACTGTTTCATGGAGAAGGTGTTCAACGGGTTAACTGCATCTCGCAATGGCTGTCTGGAGGTAATCTCTTTTGTGTACCATCTGTGGGTTTGGCTATTGTTTCATGGAGAATGTGGTAAACGGGTTAAACTGCATTCTGGGCCAAGGTGGCCTGTCTGAAGGTAATCTCTTTGTACCATCTGTGGTTCTGGCATATTGTTTCCATGGAAAGGTGGCAACGGGTTAACTTTGATGCTGGGCAAATGGGCGTCGGAAGGTAATCTCTGTGTGTACCATCTTGTGGGTCGGCTATTTGTTTTCATGGAGAAGGGTGTCAAAGGTTAACTGCATGCTGGGCAAGTGCGTCTGAAGGTTAATCTCTTGTGTGTACAATCTGTTCGTCTGGCTCTTGTTCATGGAGAAGATGTCAATGGGTTAAACTGCATGCTCTGCAAATGGCTGTCTGGAAGTATCTCTTGTTTACCATCTGTGTTCTGCTGGCTTTGTTTTCATGGAGGTTTGGGAAAACGTGTCTACTCTTGACTTGTTTTTGTATCCTTCAAGTTTTCAGGTGTTTGTGGATAGGTAGACTTTTTTGGGTTACTAGCTTCACTCCTAGATATGATGGAGACTGCTGGAAACTCATTTGATTGATAGTAACATTGCTTCCTTGTCCTTAGCAGCTGAGCTGGTCTTGTCCAACCAACTGCTCCAATGATGCAAGTAGGTAGCCAGGATGTCCATGTCTTGGCTGATAGGACGCGACATTGTATTGCAAGTTTTGCAGTCTTCAGGATAGCCAGGTCGTCAGCATAAATGTACTTCTTAGAAGAGGTCAGGAGATATTAAAGAGAGAGGTGTCTCGACCAGACCTTGAGGATCCAATTTATTAGTCTCCATGGCCTACTTTGCTGTCCATCATTGTCTTTAGGATGAAGTTGCAGTTGAGATAAGCTGAAGGATAAACGCTATATGTGGCTAGCCGAGAAGGGCTTTAGAAGTTTTATACGTAAGGACCTATGCATCCTGTATATAGGCTGCGTCAGATCACCAACCCAGTCGAGCTTTCTGTTTCTCTTTTAAAACCTGACCTCTTTATCCTGCATATAAGGGAAATAACCTGACCCACTGTGGACCTGTTATGATGGAAGCAGGCGCTCATGTGATAGCTTGAAGATTGTTGCTAGATTGATGCCGCCTGTGATCAGTCCACTCAAGTGCCAACCCCCCCCCCCCCCCCTTAAAGATGGGCCGGTAGTTCTTAAGGATCATCATTGGCTTGTTTGGTTTTGACAGTTGATGTCACAGTTTGCACAGTTTGCTGATCATTGGGATCCTACACTTCTCAAGGCAGGATGAGAGAATTCGTGGAGCAGTTAGTTTGCCTCTGCATCCGGAGTTATGAGGAATTCTGGGTGAGTGCTAATGGCCTTAGCGCCTTGCCAGACTTGAGAGTTCCGTAGCCTTTTCATGCCCTCCAAGCGAATGGCTAGAAAGATCATCATTGCCTGTTTGTGTCCAAAGCTGGGACAACGGCTGCCTTCTTTTGACCATCCTATAAGTAATCACGATCGGGGTTGTATAAATGACAATTGTGTTACAACACACTAGCGATGAAGTTGCATTACGTGACAAATCTAACACGTGGCTCTGATCTTCCTGTCAATCGGTTAACAGTTTGCCATGCTATCTACAATCACACATCGAAAAAATATTTGGCAACACTTGATTGCAATAATTGGACCATTGCCATTTTCACAATGAAAGTGCGTACTTCCCGTACTTGTTTTCTTCCATTGCAGTCCCTGCCTAAAACAAATGGGACGGGTACGTGTCAACGAGAGGCGACTAGATAGAATAAGGCGTTGGTGGTTTGCTACGCATTTATGATGTCCGTTGTTTGATGAAGATGGTCCGTGGTCGTTACAGGGTCGGGTGCTCAGGTTGGGGTTGTTATCATTTGGCCGCGGTGTAAATATAGGCCTTTAAATATTTGTTCCATAAACTCGGCGGAGGGAGTAAAATCCACACAACATTGCAAGTATCAACCCCATCCTATTACTCAGGTGGTTTTGTATGCATATATGTCCAGAGCTAAACTCTTTCATGAATCCCTAATTGAAGGTCCGGACAATATTTGGTTTGGTAACGAATAATTCCCACTGACCGGGACCCCCCCGAATAGCTGAAATGGGGCCACGCCCCTTTTGGGGGGGTCACTCCCCTTTTTGAGCAAAAGACGTACTCTACCTGTATCTACAGACCTTTGTCCTAGGAGGGTGTGAGCCACTCCAAAGTGCGCATTGGCCACATTAATGTTATGGGCCAGGTATACATATTTTACATCTATACTTATGTTTTTGGTATAATTGTCAAAAAATGATTTCAGCATTTAACCACTACAAGTATCAATTAATTTCCACTTAAGTTCCATGCCAAAACAGGAAGGGAGTTCACCATACATTTGGATTTTTTGCCTATCTCTGCTCAGCCAGGTTTTTGTGGCACCTAAAAAGGGATGGCACAAACAGAAAATTCCATTCTTTCCGTTCTCATACGGGAGCCCATCAAAATGGTGTGACTTTGAGCAAACTTGGGTAATATTAGGTGCAACCGTGGCCTTTTTAAGTACCATTTTAACGGGTCTTATCTCACAAACTAAATCAGTTTTGACCTTTGTATTGCACAGAGCTATTGACCATTTGGGTCTAAACTGGGATATAATCAGCAAATGTTGATGTTACTCTTTTGTATTCATTTCGGGGGGGGGGGGGGGGGGGGGTTAATTGGATTGCCGTATAGGGAACAATTTTATTTTTTGTCCTTTATAGGGACCTAATGGCAAGATTAAATGCTGCTGAAGGGTCTTTAAATGATCTTAAAGGTGCACGAGAGGATTTCAATTCATGCATATTTTTCTGTGATATGTGTGATTTCATATAGATTTACCACAAGGTCCCCTCCCTTTTGTTTGGTTACAGAATAAACGTAAAAATGAAAATAAAAGGTGATTTGTATAGCCTTATATTTCAAATGAAACATAGCTGATTTCGTATTTGCTCGCTATACGAATTAGAACTTTCCAATTTTTGTACGCAAGAAACATTTCTCAGCTTATCCTTCAGAAGGGGATATTTGTGATATCAAAGTTTACAAAAAACCCAATGCCAATCAAGAATTTTTCACTTTTTCGGGAACACCTGTTTTTTGAAATCTCTTGTTTCACCTTTAATACATCAATGCTGCCCTGTTTCTCCAACCAGCACCCCCCCCCCTAAAAGTTTGGGGGCCCCTTCTGGTGGTGCTCATGAAAAGTCGCTTATATTACCCAGCATTGGGGACGCGCCATATGCCGTGTAGTGGGATAGCCTTTCTTATTTTTTGCATCTCAAAGAGCAACTCTTTAAATATCTCAGAATGTTGAAATTGTTTTGTATTTTCGATTTCTCACATTTTAATTTAGCTTTAGATTACCAAGCACATTTTTATTACATTATGGATCCTCTAAAATCCCGTACCATGCGGTCCGTAGTGCGTGTGGTGGCGGGTATAATAGTAGCCATAATCTCTGAAAAAAATGGCCACTCGTATAGTGACATTTATTTTTTCCATTTTATAGTGACCTATGGCAATATAAATGCTTCTGAATGGTCTTTAAATGATCTTAATACACAAACTGCTGCCTTGAAAACCAAAGAAACGGGCGCCAAAAATCAGATGTTCATGCCCCTCTGTAGTCCGCATGAAAAACCGCTACCATTACCTAACCTGAACTTTTGACGGCACGCCTGCGCCCCGCTTGTAGGGATAAGCGACTTCTAAAGTGCAATTTTAACAGTGTATTATGTCCACAACTAAGTCATATATTGACCTTGTATTACTGCACAGAGCTAGTGACCATTTGGGTCTCCAATGTGATATAATCACCATTTTTCGATGTTGCTATTTTTTTTTTTCATTTCGAGAGGGGGTTAACAAATGACCCTTCGTGCACTTAATATTTTGTTTCCATGTTAATAGTGCCCATGGCAAATGTTTAAATGTATGACTGCTGCTGTATGATATTTAATAATCGAAATGCAACTAACTACAATGCGGCGTTCCCATGAAGGGGCAAAAATTTAAACATTTTCAACCCCGTAGAGTTGAAGGGCCCTTCTTTTTTGTGGTTCAAATGAGAAAGTGGGGTAAAATTACCCAATTTTTGAGGGCGCACTAAACCGTCTTGGGCCATCCCCCATACGTCAAATCTGTCTACGCCACTGCGCACTATGGGCCTCATGCTTAAGGGATAGAGATACCTTAATGTAATAGAAAAATGTGTCTTGATAATCTTTATACATAAATTAAAATGTGAAGATTTAAAAATCATAACCTTTCAATATTTCTGATCTCTTTAAAGAGGCTCTTTAAGATGCAAACAGAAACTAGAAAAGGATATCCCTACTACATGGCATTTGGAGCGTTGTCAAAGTCGGGTAATTTTAGCGACTTTTTCATGCAGACCACAGAAGGGCCCCAACTTTGTTTTTTGGGGGCAATTGAAATCTTGGAATATTTTTGGCCTGTAAACATGGAAAAATAAATGTTAATATAACAACTTTATTTTTGTTTTTGTGCCCCCCCCCCCAAATAAAACAAAAGGAGGGTACATAAAAAATGGCTGATATATCCCCGTGATACCCCATAATTATTGTCAATAGCTCTGTGCAAGACAAAGATAATAACTGATTTATCTGTGAGATACTACCCCATAAAAATGGCACTGTAAGGTCACAACATTTTGACGGGCTGCCGTATAAGAACGGAAAGGAATATTAACTTTTCTGTTTGTGCCATCCCTTTAGGTGCCACAAACTATCCCTGAGGAGAGTTATAGCTCTGGACATAATATACACCCAAACCACCATACGCACTATAGTATGTGCCGCAAGCAAATGATTGGCAGGATATTAAGACATGCACAGAGTTGGGTGTTGTCTCATGTAGCAGTACAAAGTTCCGCTGGTTCCCATTAATGGACATCGTATGACAACTATGAATTCATCATTTACTTTTTTTCGCCTTATCAGCTAGAAACAGAACTGTTGATTGGATGAAGCCCCACGCATTATATTGGATAGGTTCTCAGTTCATTGACATGGCATGAATAGCTATACTGATCCGACCCATGTTCCTCGAGAGTACTTTTATGTGAAGATCATTTCATGATTTTCAGCAATCCCTTTTGGTATCTTACGCTATAGGAGGCGGCACGATTACTGACAAGTTTATTAACTTCAAAATTATCGGATTTAAAATGTCCGTTATTGCCAGAGAATCTATATCACAACGCTGCTCCCGATGGCAATTAAGCGTTGGCATCCAGAATTACCCATGCAGACCTCGTGATTGGTTTCCACAGTAAAATCCGAAATCTGAACGAATGAATTTTTTATTAATTCGGGCGAGTTTGCTATATTAATAAGGGCTTCTACCTGAAATTATTGTTGTATACATAGCCGCCAATCTCTTGATTTAATAACAGTCAATTGTGGTGTTTTGAACATTGAGATCTCTATACAATGGATTGGAA
Organism: Ophioderma brevispina; assembly: GCA_023653785.1. NCBI lineage: Eukaryota > Metazoa > Echinodermata > Ophiuroidea > Amphilepidida > Ophiodermatidae > Ophioderma > Ophioderma brevispina. The sequence goes on along the minus strand of JAMKCH010056867.1, from coordinate 45,459 downwards.
ACATACACCTGGGCTTCGTAATTGAGGCACTGACGGCCATATTGGTAATCCAAAAAGAGCCCAAGCAGGTGGCTAAGAGCCGGTCATTTACATAAAATGTGTTCCCATTGAAATGTGGATACTACAGAATCAAGCCAATTCAGTGAGCTCATTGTATTTGAAGTTGCGTGCGTATGGGATGGCATGTCTCTAAAACGGGCACCAGGTGTGAAAGCAACTATAGTCCGGCGGGAGCCATAGTCCGGGCTCCATAGACGATAACGGAATAAAGCGTGAAACTAATGTTGCGTGAAGAGTCAACTGAATTGAGTGCCCTATACCTTACGTTGTAGCCAGACTTTGAGTACGCCGGACTATAATTATTTCTACACCGGGATACAACTTCTGTTAAACAGGTGTCTTTGGAATGCTATTTTAATTTGTGTTTGGTAGACCAAGATGTCCGCCGGTTGCTTCATTCATATAGAAAATACTTTTTATGAGATCAGTGGCTTTTGAAAACATTTGAAGAGATTTGGCACTTTTGGGAAGGTTATCCGAGTTAAAAGTTACACAGAGAGAAAAAAACACAAACTTGTCAAAAAATAGGTAAACGTTTAATATAGAAGGTCACCAAGGTATGACAATTGATTCCGTCATGCGCTGTCTGATGTTTTGCTACAGTACTAACTTGACGGAATCAATGCAATACTCCTGTGATATCCTTGGGGGTTATATATAAAACGTCTATCTAAAATAGAACTCCATAATAATATTATGCCCGTATTCTCAAACGATGTTAACGACTAATCACTGGTCGTTAACTGCAATTAAACGCTCCGACTAATAAACGCAATTCTCAAAGCAAGGTTAACTTTAAAACGATGGGTAAATTTTAGCACGAACATCGTTAAACATATCTAAAACGTGTTAAACTTAGGGATGGGTCCGGGGGGTTAAGCGTGTTTAAATCCGATTTCATCAAATGCATGGTATTTTCAATTATAGACTATGTGATGACTCGTTGGTAGACCCGGGCTTGACGCGTTCCATCTCCTGATTTCTGTTATCTTCTTTTCAGAGTCCTCAGTTGATTTCTTCTCGTACATTTCTCTTTTCTTCATTTTTATGCTCGAGTGGAATCTGATATCGGAATTGAATCTAAGTGCAGCACCAGCGACATTACAACAATTTTAAATAGGCCCGGAGTTTTGTCTGCATCATTCAACAAATTCTAAAGATCCTTGGCATAACGCAACATTCTTGAAAATTACCCGTGGACTTTCTGACTTGCACGTAATATTATAGGTGAAGATAAGTCACAGTCGGTGGATGATATTTGGGTTTAAATATCGTGGTTGGCTAAACGACTCGTTTAAAAATATTTAGGCCCGTATTCCAAAAAAGGTGTTTAGCGCGATTTAAGCTAAGCGAACGTTTATTATGTGAGGATAAACGTATCGTTAAGTAAACGCAATTCCAGAAAGGATTTGAAAATTAATTAAACGCAATTGTACTCCGCCAAAATGCATCGAATTTTAAACTAGGGACGGGGCTAGTTTGAGAAGTGTTGTAGTGTGTTTCCGTCAAGTGCACGGCCCATGCACTGTCCCATTGACAACAGCAATGGTTCATATCGTTCTCGCCCTGTTGAGGCATCACCACGCTACGGCAAGCAAGGTACACTGTGTGCGCTCAAACCCCACCTTCAAAAATACAACACCAGAGGGCCTTTTTTTACACTCAAGTTAGCGTCTCTTTAAATAACGACACGAGGTTCAATCCGTTGTTTAAAGCTTCTGTTTAGGCAAGCAAATGGTTAAAATATTTAAACGCGTTGCGTTAAACGCAATTTTAATTACGGCAGTTTTAAGCGTGGAAATAGCGTTTAGCTAAACAAGTTCTGGAATAAGGGACTCCACCCTGCGGGGTTTTTCAAACTGTGCGGTTAGCTCAACCACAGTTAGGCCTAAACCACCCGTCCTCACTTTAAAAAAGTTGAGAATACGACCCGAAGTAATGAGTTCAGCATGCAATTTTGCAAGTTCTAAACTCAGAGGCCCGTATTTCCCAAAAAAGGGGTTATCGCGATTTAAGCTAACTGCGAACGTTTGAAAGAGAAAACGCATTTCGTGTTAAGGAACGCAAATTCCAGAAAGGATGTTTAGAAAAGAAAGGAGGTGAATGTTAACGTAATTTTAACTTCGCCCAAAATTGAGTCGAAATTTATACTAGGTACGGGGCTTAGTAAGAATATTTAGTGTGTGTTTTCGTCAAGTGCACGGGCTCATTGCACTGTCCAGTTAAACAACAACAGCAATGTACATATCAATTCTCGCACTTCTTCGTGTAGCACCTTAAACGATACGGAAAGCCATAATAACTTTGGGCGCTCAACATTAAAACAAAGAGGCCACTTTTATATACTAAGTTAGCGTCTTTAATAACGACGAGTTACTCGTGTTTCGAACTTTTGTTTTAAGCAAGCAAATAGTTATGAATAGTTAAAAATATTTAAACGCGTCAGTTTTGCTTAAACGCAATTGAATTATGGCGATTGAAGCACAAAATCACGTTTAGCTAAACAAGTTTCGTAATGACGAGCAAGAGAGTTGGGTACTCGGAAGGGGACTATCAAATGAGCTCCGTCCGAATATCGTCCGGCTGTCTGTTGTAGTCAGCTATGCTGGGACAAAAATGCTTAACCTTTTTGAACATTTGGCATATCTTTTTCTGGGTGGAACTAGAGTAGCCAAACTTGGGTATTATTGTGGAGGGGAAAAAAGATCCTATTATATACGTCATTCGTATATTCTTGTTCAGTGATTGGTTAAAGTGGACCACATGATTCAAATATAAAACATACCATTCTGCAGAAAACAGACTATTTACGGATCTCAAAAAGAAACTATTTACGGCTTCTCAAAAGAACTATTTACGGCCCAAAAAAGACTATTTACGGGTTCCAATTTTAGAACAATGTCAGCCCGGTGTTAGCATGATCATCAAAAACAAATTGTCAAAGGATTACACGCGAAAATGCAGTGAGTGGCGGTACGGATACAAATCGCAAGATTCCAACTGTTAAGTGATCAAGAAATGACATTGAAAGTGTGAACACTAAAAAACAGAATTAAGAAACAGCTTTGTCCATGTTTGATGATGGGGGTTCGTCTGTAGATAGGGTGACGACAACACTGCATGATTGGACTGCCGGCATGGGTCATGTTGGTATAGGCTAGGCTAGCTAGGGATGGCTAGGTTAGGCTAGGCTAGGCTAGGTAAGAGCGCAATTTTACCGTCATTGTTTTATAAAATCTTTTAAACCAATCAATGAACAATGAATATATGAATGAGCGTATATTCAAAACAAATATATACTGCCTTATTCGAGCCTCTGTTCGAAACTGTTGTCCCTCGGTGACTGCAATAGTCCTATTTTGCTTCGGGGCTTCCCCCTCACAAGTTATGAGCAAAACCTATTTTTTTTTTTTGCAGGCCACCTTCGGGGTCTATAGTTTTTTTTAACAAAGAGGTCTCCCCTGTCAGTACCTATCGGGTCCTCCCCTGGGTCCCGTCAGTGGCTGTCAGGGGGTTAGAGGAAAGGCCAATATATTCACAAGGAAGTCAACATTTGGGCCATTTTGTTTTCTAGATGAGGTAGAGTAACCAAACTTGGCCGTTATTGTGTGGGGGGGGGGGATGAAACTCCTGTAAAAAAGGCCCCTATGATATTCTGCTCCTGCTCTAAAGAATACCGTGCAGCGGAGTCGTGAGTCCGTTATATAAACACCACGCCGCCCTCTAAAGTGATCTATCGGTGATAGAGGGCGCTCGGTGTTTCTAGACGGTAGCAGCCCACGTTGCTGTCTGGGTAGTAGTTACCTCCGTGTAGATCTTAATGCTGTAACTAAAGGCCGGGGAATCTGAGACAAAATATATTTTAATCTTCATAAACATTGTATATTAAAACACATAATATTGGTATATTAAAGATACAGTATATTTAAAAAACACAATTTGACTTTCCAACATTTACTAAGTTTAGGAATTTTACCCCTGATTAGTTTAACGAAACTTCCCCCCAGTCCCACCCCACAGGTGGACCCAAAAATTCCACATTCAGCATCCTTTGAAACATATAAAGATATCTTCAAACCTTCAAAATTAGGAACCGGATGCTTATCTAATATATATGACCTACTCATTGCTACTAACCTCGGGTTAGGTATTTAATATTTCATCTCAATATTTCATTTGACATGGTGTGTGCTACCTTTTACAATAAGCAAAAAAAGTTACTTGGTCAAAATTGTTCAAAAAATCACTTTAAAAAATTATGGTTTCTGGACGCTCATAGGAGATTTTGTAAGTGCTAACTAGACCATGCTGGACAGCCCCAGTTATAATTTTAAAGTCGCACGCTCTCACCAGAAGACCATACCCTTCCGGTGCGTGGGCAGGAGTATTAGATACTCCGGGCTCACCAGTCCGGAACAATGGTGAAGCCAAAAAATAGGGCAATCGATTCAGTAACTTCTTCACGAAACATTAGTTTCACGCTTATCCGTTGTAGTGATGGAGCCCGGCTATGATACCTGCCGGATATGATTACTTTCACACCGGTCTTGTGTTCCCCGCATTTACTGTGTGATGGTCTCCCAAAATAATGACAAAAATTTTGGCACAACCATACATGCAGTTGGGTAATGTGACCCAGCTGGGCAAGTGGGTTTGTTAGGTCTTTTATAGATATGCCGAAATAAGTTGTGCTTCCACTATTAGCATTTTCTCTCTGTCAAGCACCGAATGAAACTTAAAAATGGGATTACAAAAACTCAATAGAAAACAAAGGTGACTGATTTGCTGTGATCCTGATATTCATCTAATGTCTAAATGCATGAAAAACTACCGGCGGTTGAACTTATTATATAAAAAGTCCAAATGTTGTCAGGTAATGCCGGATTTTTTTTCTACCGATGATTTGAAACGAATTTATGATAAACGATCGTGTTTTGTTGAAGATGGGGAGGTTTGACATGTTATGTCCTAGGTTTAGTTTGAGTGTCTTTGAGAGGGCACGGTGGGTATTGAAATATTTCCCAAAAAGAATTTTCACTTTTGTATGCCCAGATTTTATAACGGTAGCTAGATCTTTTATTACGGTTTTTAGAGTAGGTCGAGCATGTAACATGTGCCAAAGAATTTAGCATGCACTTGGTATTGTAAAAACTAAACTAAACACAAAAACTTGAAGTGAACCCAGCCTTGGAAGGCATTTTTTGTTTGTTTTTTTTTGTACAGTTGAAAACGTAGAAATTAATTTGATATCATTCGTCAAAATATTTAGACCTTTATCCGTGCATGGCAGGACCTGTGTTCTTACAAGGCCCTATAAAAAAATGAAACTTAAAAATTACCTGACATCCCAATTTCTTTGGGTAAGTGGGAATGTTTTTCAATTTTTGTTATCATGTTTGGAGGGAATACTGCAGTGATACACGACCTCTGCCAAGTGAATTCGTGTTAGTTAAAAGTAACCCTAGTTTATGGGCGCTTACGCACTTATTGGATGTTGAAGCTCAAGCCCTAGAACGGGGTCCTTTTTTTATCTCTTTTTGTTTTACGTAGATGGATTTACCGATTAGTCCTGTGAGGTGCAGGTATGGGTCGAAAAGTAGTTCCCACAGGGACTGATTGGTAGCTTTGCCTATTAGTCCTAAAGAAGGGATTTACCGTTTACGTTTTTAGTTTCTAGTGGATTACTGAATAATCATATATGGAAAGGCATGGGTGAAGATTGTACTGTAAATAACGTTTGATTAAAAAAGGTATTCAACCTTCTATTAGTAAAAAACTTAGTCAAAGTAAGGAAACCTTATACAAAAAGCGAAGTATATTTCACCCTAAAATGCGTAATATTTACCCAACCTGAATAAAGACTTTACTTAACAGAAAGGGTGGTTCCGTTTTTAATCAATGAAAAGAGTGAATGAGGGAGTACAAATAGTCCGACAAAAGGGACTTCTCGTTTTACTATATGAAGTCCTTTTTGGCACCTTAAATTTTTGGGACCCGTAATGGTAATACCTGCAATTGCGAGGGGAATGCACGGGAAACCGTTAAAATTGTAAGTTTACACATTGCAAAAACAGTGCTTTAGAAATTAAAACACTATTCTAAACAAGTTTTGCAACGAGTTTTAAACATTTTTGAAATGTCTGTTAAATCTAACCACCTTATTCTAAACATGTTTAACAATAAACATGTTGCGGGATTTGACATTAGGTTGTTTATACATTTGATGACAAGTGTTGGGAATTAAACATGTCAAACCTATAAAACACTAATTTGACACCATGTTTCCCCACTAACACTGTTTTTGCAGTGAGTTGTACGAGGCATTCCCCAACTTCATCAAATTTCCGTTGAATGCCGTAAATCCCGTAAATATTACGGTCAATTGCCCGGGATTTACAATGAATCTATATCGGTCAACTACCCGAAAACAAAAAAATATATTGCATTTCGCCGACGTAAATTTACAGTTTCTGTTTTTTCTTCTCACAAATTGCCGGTTTAATTATCATAAGATCCATTAAATAACCTTCTTTTTTAATTTACAGAAAGTAATTCCTAGAGGATTTTACAGCAAGTAAATGTCGGTCAGGCTGCCTACAGAGGAAGCCCCGACAATATCCGCAAATGTACAGAAAATAGCCTAAATAATGCACATTTCACCCAGGTTGAACTGCGAAAATACAGGTTTCTGTCAATTTTCATTTTTCTACGGATCTGTCGGCATTACGCGAGTCTGTAAAAAATTACAGCTACTTCTAATATGCTGAGTAGATAGGTCGCTTCTGATTGTTAAAAATTGCGATTTCTTAACGCATTTTTGCTTACATCCTATATTGGGAAGTACGTGTAAATCGCCGAGATTCTGTACTTTGTTGATTACGAGTATACGTGAGGAGGTTAAACCAGCCCTACGGCCATTTGAATGGAATATGGGAGATTAGGGTATTGTATATGGAAAAAGACCCATTTACTCTCTATGTACCAAACAAAACTTAACCTAAAAATGCACTCCGTGGATTGCTTAGGTTTTCAATCTCGAGAGAAGTTTGGGATGTAAGAACGTGTGTGACCTCGAATTATCGTATGAATATTAGCCATTATCCAATGTTAGTGTAGAGACATAGAAAAGTCATAGTAAAGGGGAAATGATCGACTTTTTTATTTATTATTTAGTATATATTTTGAGCATGAAAAAAGCAAGAGAACTGTGAAACTTATGAAGTGTTCAAAAAATTTACTTGTGTTACAGATAATAATGCTGTTACAAATATGTGCTATATAGTTAATAATAAAACATACATTAACAATACAATACTTTAACGTTAACTTTGGACGGCGTGTTCGAGTTCTAGAATTCTGCAAATGAATGTTAGCCCTACTCATTTATTAAATTAGTGTTGGGCAAAACGAGAAGGCATAGTTTAATTATCAGTTGGAGGGGAATACTGAAAGTACCACCAAAACTCGCTGTAAAGTTATTCGGGTTAGTTAAATTAACGCTAGTTTATCTGCAGTGACGGCCGCTCTATCACAGGGTTCGGACTTGATATTTATTGCAGATCTGCCATTTTGGATTTTGATCAATATGCCTATATTTGGAGGATTTCCAAACCAAGGACGAATTTTTCTTATTTTTTTAAATCTTAAATTAATCCTTATCCAAATATATTTTCAATAAAAATGTCAAGGCTTGTCTTCCACTTAATATTCTTCTGATGACTATTTTGTAAGCACCTTGAAAAACAATCGCTCACGACCGCATCTTGGAATTTTCGGCCAAAATTTTATTAATTCCAAGTTTTGTTGAATTTGAAACCATGGACGAATTTTTGTCTTCAAAATTTTCAGCCCACAAGTAATTCTATGACAATTATCTTATATAATACAAGTTAAATGCGTGTCTTCGACTTAGTATAATGTATGGAATAAATGATCTAGGACCGTCTATGTACACGAAAGCCCTGTGTATATTTTTTCCGTATGAGGTGAGGTATAGGACGGCGACAAGCTGTCACTAGCATAGTATGTATTTACAGAATGTCTTAGCTATCCTATTTCACTTTATTCCGAGTTAACCAATAAAAATCATTCGAGACTCAAAACTACAACAGAAAAATAACAATTAAAAAATATATAACAACATATATAATATACCTCATAAACCAGTGCACGTTATTAAAAGACATAATTAACTATGCTTAATTACATAACTGTGTACTTTTTCACATTAACTTTTGTAACTTTTTATCCCATTAACGTGTGTAACCTTTTCCATTAACATGTGTAACCTTTCACATTAAATTGTTGTAACTTTTTCACCATTAACTTGTGAAAACAGTTTCACATAAGTTGTGTAACCTTTTACATTAACACGGGAACATTTCACATTAAAAATTGTGTAACTTTTTCAAATGAACGTGTAAAACATTTTCACATTAACGGTTTAACCTTTTCACATTAACTTGTGCAATTATTTTGAGTATGTACCCAGCCTACTTTGAAATGCCTGTTGCGTTCACTATTGAAAGACTTTTGACTCTACAGGGTGACCCAATAAAAACTGTAACCCAAATGAAGTATTATTTTTCCATTTTTTTTTAAACTTGATATCTGTTAATTTTATTTTATCACATACAGAATGATTAATGAGCATCTTACCTGATTTTTGTTCATTTGATTCGTGGTTCTCAGATATGGGCCCACTGAACAATAAGTCAGCAAAACAGACTTGTCCTCGCGGAGCATCAATTTTTGCTTAGGAATGGAAATCCTCCAATGCCCAAATCGACCACCCCCCTACCCTGACACAAGACAGAAAACTGTATGTAGCACAATTGCATGCTATGATTCAGATTGAAAAGCCCGGTTGCCAAACAATTAATGTGTAATTTCATTCCATCATGAAATAACCTTGGACAATCTGCAGTTGGCTAAATACCAGGTTTCTGTTTTGTGTCAATGCAGGGGGTATAGGACACGATTGGGCATTGGGGATTTCCATGCCTAAGAAAAATGATGCTCGTGGACAAGTCGGTTTGCCGACTTATTGTTCAGTGGACCATATCTTGAAACCATCAACCAAATGACACATTTTTTTCAGCAAAGATGCTCAATTACCCGTTCGTCATGATAAAAATAAAATCCAAGTATCAATTTTAAAAAAGTGGAAAAATATCACGTTCATTTTGGATAAAGTTTTTTTATTGGGTCTCGCCCTGTAGAAATATATAGATTTGCGAAGGAGTATAGAGAGATAGAGAGAGAGCTAGAGTGATATAGTGAAAGCTAAGAAGTTGGGGGCAGCTGCAAGTTCAGGACAAAGCAGAATGCACGGGAAGGAATGCCTGGTTGAATTAAATATTATCCAAGTTAAAATATAATTCTGAAGTTTAAGTTACCACTGCACCATCGTGGCAGCTTTAAAGTGTGTAACTGTGCTTGTTTGGGTACGCCTTTCATGGGGGAATCGTGCGGGAGGAATAAAGTTAATTTAATTGATATGTTTGACACGCGAATTTCGCGTGCCCAATATTGTTTGTAAATGCTTGAATAGTGACAATTCTTGGGTTCAAATTAAAGTAAGCATATCTCGGGGTGGATTTGCGATAGATTACTCAGCGAAGCCTTAAACCTGACCTCGTTGCCATCTTAAGCCCATGACATACTTCAACCGACAGCGAGCAATTTTTGCGCGTGAGCATGGCGTAACACTTGATATTGGATCAAATCCGGTATTGCGCACGCAAATCGCTCGCTGCGAATGGAAGCATATCATGGGCTTTCTTTTCATTTAGGAAAAAATGCGAAGTAGGCTAGTAGCGATCATTCTCTTTCTTACATTTCCTATGATCATAGTAAGTGATCGAATGTATAATACGAATAAAAAAAGTCGTTCCTTGGCCATGGGCGCGCCATTAGACATTATAGCTACAGCGAGCTACCAGACTATACATACAAATGAATAGGGCATCTTTTGTAGAATTATGAACTATGGTCCCTGACAAATTTATTTGCACATGTAAGATTATGAATATGCTATGTAATGGGAACATAATATAGAAAATATAAACCGACGGAAATAAAAATCAATCGACGGAAAATCATGTTGTGAATGTTTGTAATTAAAAGTAGAGATCTTTTGGAGAGTTGAAAATGCGGTTAGTTGTCACTTCAAAAGCACACGCATTTGAGAATTATATTTAGCAAAGCTGTGACGTAGCGTGTTGTAGTAATTAGTGGAAGTTGGTACCTGAAGTGGGGAGTCATTTTGAGAGTTAAAATATGGTGAGTTGTTACGTTCAGAGTATTAGAAGAGTTACGGTAACAAAAGTGTGATGTGGGGTGTTATGACTGGGTTAATGTTTACATTTTGAAATTAGGCAGGTTGTTCGAGAGTTAAATAGGCGAGTTACAACAGAGTATCATATTTTTTGTTTGGCTTCTTCCCACAGTTATTTTCAATATATGGAAATAGTATGTTACATCAAAAAACTTTCTGTACTGTGAAGATGACAACTCACCATACCAAATATCCTCTAAACTCCACTCCTATACTTGACAAGTACAAACCTTCTTTTTATTTCTTCGTATCAACACACCCAAACCAGAATGTTTACCAAACACAACTCTTGCAATATCTGAACTCACCACATTTAAAAAACTCTACAAAAAGGGCCCAATTTTTAGAGTGTCAAAAAATCCAAAATACACAACATAAGACGCCATCCCAAACTTTGCCATATCTAACTCTGCCAATAATGAGTAAACCACCAGAATTTGACTCTCTTAATGGACTAACCCCACTTTAAAGTACAAACATTCCCAATTCGCCAATATACTATACAACGTCAAACTGTTGCCAACAATACTCTTAACTCTTCCCAACTCCCTGGATGTGATATCTCACCATATTTTAATGCTCCAAATGTCAGTCTGCCGCCATGATGGCAGCCACCAGTGCTGAACATGACGAATAAATTATCGTATTTTTTTATTCCGTCTTATCCAATGTCCATGGGCCGAGCAAATGTTTGGCACCGTGGTAAAACGACACTATTATCCAGTTTCAGTATACCATGGCGTACACAAAATAACATTTCTGAATGGTAGCTATAGCCAGAAGGGGACAACCAAGGATTACACCATATACACGGGGGATTTTTTAATTGCTTTAATCATTTGACTGACCACCAAGGATTCAAAAGGTATATAGTTATATGATCTCAGCCTTAAGACATGGTGTTTACCGGGTAAAACCCCGAGGAGGGCCCCGCCCCTTCGGACCCCCCATTTTCCCAGAATCGCTGGTCACCCAAAGACCCCATATTTTTAAAACTCACCCAAAGACCCCAATTTTTTAAAATTTTAACCAAACTGTTACCGCAAAGACCCCTTTTTGGGGGGAAAATTGTAAAATTTTCACTCAAGACCCTATTTTTGGGGGAAATTTTTCATAATTTTCTAAGAAGAAAGAACCCCCATTTTTGGGAACATTTTTTGCAAATTTGGTCACCCTCCCAAAACCCCTTATTGTGGGGCATTTTGGCTGTCTCTCAATCAAAGACCCTCACAGTCGGTCCGAATGCCATGGGTTTCGAAGGCGCCCAGCCTACACTCCACTCATATCATATCCATTTCATATTGATTGCCCCTCCCCCCGGTAAAACATCACAAATAGGTAAAAAAAGAGACAATTCAACTTTCAATTGTACAGGTCAAATTCGCAGTTGCTCTAATTTGAATAAAGAGTGATGGCGAGTTGTTGGTGGAGCAATGAAAGGAATACTGTTTGACTACCTAAAAATGTTTGTGTTAACAGAGCGAGGGAAACAAGGTCAACAATCCATTGCATTTTGATGGTATAAGGATATTTCAGACCCATAACATGTTTTGCCACATAAGCGCAGTAACTAAGCATTACAGATAGTGAAACTATGCCTTATTTTAATCATTTTAACCAGGAGAATTACGTCCGTCATTTCTTATCCTGTACCCTTAATATGTTAGTGGAAATACTCAAAGACCCCATTTTTTGGAAATTTGAATTTTGCAAATTTTACATTCAAATTTTACATTTTGGGGGTAATTTGACCGACTCTCACCAAAAAAAACCTATTTTTTGCAGTCCCTGTCACCGAATGTCCTGGGTTTATAGAAACACCTTACACCCATGTCCATTTCATAAGTGAGTGTCCCCCGGACAATTTCACACTGTACTTTGGCCAATTTGCCCCAATTTCCAAGAAATAAGCCTTTCCCCTGTTCATCATTCATTCACAAAATATCTCATAAAAGTGTTAAAAGTGTTAGTATTTCATTTTGTTTAATTTATACAGTATGAGCTGGGTTATTCTTGGTAAAAGAGACTATTTCACTCAACTACAGTTGTCAATGGATTTCCATAGCCAGCAAATTCCTTGTTAAGACTGTGCAGCAATGTGGAACATTGTGGGTAGTTTATCAATCAAATAGATCCTAAATATTTGAACCACAGCCCATTACACCAAGATTACAAACTTCAAACTTACAGTTAAATAGGTTTTAATAATCCAACGCTTGTGTTATCTGGGCATTGTACACATAATGGTACTCTCAAGACCATGGGTCAGATCATCTATTACATGTCAATGAACTGAGAACTTATCCACTGTGATGGGTGGGCTGTCATCCTAAAATTTCTGTTTCTAGCTGCTTGGGAAATGTAATTAATTTCCTAATAGCATATTCCATATCCTTAACTCTTAAAATAATGGGAACAGAGGACTTTGTACTGCTACATGCGACAACCACCCAACTCTGTGCATGATTGTGATATTCATGCCAAATGCATTTGCTTGCTGCAGTATGCTAGGGTAACTTGCAATGTTATGGCTTTTGCCCACTCCGATTTTATACCATCGATGGAAAAAGATTAGGATTTAAACACTTATCTGTACCACGTTTCTAAACAATTTATCTAAACATGTTTAATATCTAAGCACTTTGTAGCTAAGCATGTTTATATCTAAACATATTTAGTGTCTGACACCAAATGTTTAGATATTTGATGCAAAGTGTTTAGAAATTTGATATGTTAAATACCTAAACACGTCTTTGCACCACTTTTCTAAACACTTTTTTTGCAGTATAGTTTTCCGAGGGCCGCAAAATAAATACTGAAAATTGCAAATGGTCCTAACACTTCGTTTTAATTTTGTTAATATTTTGTCTATTTCAGTTCCCCATATAGGAGTGGTAATTTAATTGTTAGGAACAGGACATTCAATACAAAAATCACTCTATAGTTTCATAGCTGATTTTTGCATTATTCGTCTGCGGAATTTGTCAATTTGAAGGTATAAAAAAGCTACATGCTACACATGGCTAAGGTGTGGCTCTGTAAAAAAAAAATGAGGGCATCTTCCGCGAGATCTCTTAAAGTCCTGTGAATCGTATTGCTTTTTTGATATTTCAAATTCAAAGGCAACATACTGGCTGTGTCCTTTCGACATACCAACAGCACGCCATTAACTTTGGGTGAACGATTGCATGGTCCGCTTTTTTCATATGTGAGTTTTCCCTCACAACGGAAGCACATCACCCAAACATCTGATTGCATTTGGATAAGAAAAAAAATTACTAAATTGGCCATACAGGGTGGTCTAAAAGAACTTTACCACTCCGAAACGGCAAATTTTACTTACTTAATCAATTCTTATCCTTGTTTAGCTTTATATTATGAAAATATGTACTTATGAACATATGGTGAAACAAGAAAGAAAACGGTGAAAAAATAACCAAACAATAACTATTTCCCTATAAATGATGCAAACCTACGTTTCCACGGCTAGCCTTAGCAGAGTGAACCATGGATGCAAATATCCCCGACATAAAAATGTTTAAGACTCCTCCTTGCCAATAATACTCTTAATTCCAAGGTCATTGCTTGTTTTAGAGTTTATTGTTCAGTTTTTCTCTTACGCACTTGCAGCATTGTTTGCGGCTGGTTGTCCTGTTCTTTGACGACCATATATCTCTCTCTCCTTGCACCTTGGAATCTTTGCCACTCAAATTTTTCTCTACTCTCTACTCCCCTTGATTGCCATCTTACTAGGAACCCTACATTGAGGGAAAATGTTTACCCATTCATGATGAACGATGGTCCTTTAACCCAGTCCAGTAGAACATGCCATTGTAGGTGCCACGCGCCAATGTCATTATTTGAAAAGTGTGCTTTAAAAACCAATTCATATTTGCTTATGATGGGAGACGAATGAGGGGATTTAGGTCACTTCATTCTGAAGAACAAATTAAATGCATGTTTCAGGTGCTTTTTAGTCATTACATGTGACCAAATTAAATCTGAGGAGTCACGTGTGTTCAAATCCATAAGAAAGTCAATATAACAAAACGTGTCTCTGCTATTGCTACCGTGGACAAAGTAGGTTTGCATCGTCTTTAGGGAAATAGTTATTGTTTGGTTATTTTTCACCGTTTTCTTTCTTGTTTTCACCAATGTTCAAAATAGTACATATTTTCATAATATAACGCTAAAACAAGGATAAGAATTGATTAAGTAAGCAAAAATGGCCGTTTCTGGAGGGTAACGTTTCTTTCTGAGACCCCTGGAGGACAGTAATTGAGTGTAATCAGACACAATTTGGAAACTTTTTTTTTTCATAACCCCTAACGTAAAATGAAACCATTTCCCTGGCCTTAATTTCACTGTAATAATTTTTAAAAAATAACAAAAATACGAACTTTCAACACCACAACGTCAGTTCAATGGCGTTTGTTGTGGTCGGGTCCTCCCCCTTTTAACTGAATAATGTGATACCAAGCTAACAAGTAGTATCGCTAAAGTTTTACAAACACACACTTCGTTAATTGGCATTAAATATTAGAACATGACTAGATGTGTAATCAGGGGGGAAATGATTAATTAAATGAGTCAAGGCTTCCAGGTGGGAAGAGGCTCACCAGGTTTCAACAATCCAATTATAATTTACTTGATGTAGCAATTTCACACAAGGTGACTCTCCTAAGTAGAGACTGTTTCAATGGGTTGGTTTGCTTAAGAAACTCCTCTCTGGATTTTTTCATGGGGTTTAGCAGGGCTTACGGGTATTTTGCGAAACGAAACGAAACAGAACTCCCATTGGATACACCTTTTAATTCCGTTATGCACGTTATGCATGCAGGCATTACGGATAAAGCGTGTCTCCATGGGAGTTCTGTTTCCTTTCATTTTTAAAATAAGTAGCCTTTCGCAGCAGGGGCTCCTCCAAGACATAGGGTACTTCACTTTAGATACTTGGCATCTAGGCTCTTGCATATTCCGCTACAATTACAACACTAGACGGATGTCTGGTGGAGCATGGCGTAGCCAGCTTTTTTGCATGGGGGGAAAGGGGGCACACATATTTCAGGGGGCAAGCATTATTAAAATTGGTTAGTATAGTATATGGCCTTGTAAATCATTATTTTTTGAATGGGCAAGAGGGGGGAAAGATGCCCAATTGGGCATCCACTGTGGTGGAGCAATTCCTGCGAGGATGCATTCCCGCTGGATCAAGCTTCTTAGCACTCGGTTGATCTTCCCATACAGGGCAGAACATACTCTGCCAATGAGTAGCACAGGGCATTGCATGGTGAGTGTGTCCGTCTTCATGGTCTTATTACCCCCATCTTGTGCCATGAGTTGTTCAAGATAAATTGCGTTTCACATCCTTTACTCTTGTCTTCTTGATGTGGATCTTAAAGAGAGAACGAATAGATTATCACCTTCTTTAAAAACATGCTCTTATAAATGACAGGAACCTTTTTAGGATACGAATTTCTCTCAAATTCACTGGATCGTTGTAGACTCACCTACCGAGAATTGCGTTTCGAAGTTTAGTTGGATAAACAGGTGCACGGAAAACTGCAAACCTTGTTTTGAACTTGCCTGCTATCTGTCGTTCCCCATAAAAACCCATGCTTTGACTTTCTTTTTGTCTTGCACGACAGAAATTACTAATCCATCATCTTATTACTAAAGTGGCGTATTCGGCTTATTCACTCAGGTGTGATCTAATACATGGTAAACAGTCCAAAATATGTAAAACCACGGGGTTCGAGAAAAATTGGGGGCGCGGGGGGGTGTCTTTCTGGAAATCTCCTCAGTCTCTTTAAAGAGACTTTTTGCTGAATTCAAATATATTCTTTCTAATTTGTTTGCTTATATTTTGCATTGAAAGTCTTGCTCGATTTATCATGTTTATGTAGGCAACCCATTTCAAGTCAGTTACAAAATACAGATCAGTGGGGATCTTGACCATGTTTAATTAATACCTATAGCAACAGTGCTAAGTTATATAGGCCTATGGTACAGAGAGGCTGTCCATTCTTGTAGCTGATTGGCAAGTTAACAATCGATGATACTGGCCACTGAGGCTGTGTTTGTCATTTTCTCTCTCTGAACATCTGAGTGGTCCCGGCCTCGTAACACTGGTGGATGAATCCGGGTTTGGAAATTGACATGGATAACAACCTCCTTCTGCAGGACAGTCCTCAACATTAACACAAAACCCAGCCTTCCAACAATTCCAGTTTTTTGCATATTGGTTCTCAATCCCCCGAAGTTTAGGAAGAGCATCTCATGAAGACTAACAGCTGGCTTGACCCGGCCCGTAACACCGTGCTCCAGTGGCAGGACCAAGTTAGCTGACGTTTGGCTTCAATCACGATTAACGTTGGGTAGTGGAAAACCCATTAACGACATCTGGTGGCTAGGATGGATTCCACGTAGGTGGTTTTCCCTCTTAAAAGGAGTTTGAACTCATTGAAAGCTTTGGAGAGCCTCCTCTCAAAACTGTGAAGTATGCATCTTGTGCGCTGATTTCCAAGATCGTCTGTATAGAAAAACGACAGGTTCCTGCACTCCTATATCCATATAGGTTGTCGTTGTACATTATAACAGGAGAGGTACGAGCACGCTCCATTGAGTGATCCATCCTTGGGCCCTTGGCTTTTTTCTTTCGCTCCTAGCTGTACAAAGAACTCCTGTTTGCAAGCACTCCTTTGATGTCTCAGTCAAAGGCTGTCCTTGGTGAGTTCCAAAATCTTATGGAGTAAGCATCGTGATGATGCCAGTGTCTAAGCTGGAATGCTGCTAGACACTAACACGACTCCTGTTACCAATAGCCTACCAATCCCTTCTCGAAACAACCTCGATGTGTTGAGTTAGGTTTAGTACTTGGCTTGTTGTCGATTTGCCTGGCCCGGTATTACCGGCTTGTTCGGATATGAGGGTTCGTCTATCACACAGGTGCCACTGGTTACCGGAGACGTCACAAAGAGGTATGGCTAAGGAGTATACGGTCCTATAATAACTTCTGGTATTAATGATTCTTCCTCCCCAGGTTTAAGAGTGTCCTGACATGCACTTTCCATCAGATCTTTGCGAACGTGTGGGAAAAAAGGCAGCAATTGTAGAGCTCAAGAAATCACTCCTTTGCTACTGGGTTGAAATTTGTCACTGCTTTAGTTGAGATGTTGTCAAGGCCTATGCTTTTCCTTGTGGAGTTTAGCAATACCGGTATCCAGTTCGTCCGAGTGAAGGGTCGAGAACATAAAACCAGAACAATCTTGCTACAACCGGTTAACTGTTTGCTATCGCTAGATCGCGGTTATAACCCCACTTCCAACAAGTATGCCGGCAGCTGCTTATTAGGGTCCTGAAGGAGACGCAGATGTTGACTAACCATTCTTCGACAGCTTCGTACACTTTAATCAAGATGCCTAACACTGGTGCCAGAACCTAACATGTTTAGATTTTTAAACATATAGCTACAAGGTGTTATATTAAACATGTTTAGACAAGTGTTTTAGAAACGTGACGTAAATAAGTGTTTTAAATCCCAATCACATGTTTTGCGTTATAGTTTTGAATTACTAGTCAGTAAATGGCAAAAAGTAGCTTAAATTTTACAAGACCTTTTATATAACACACACACACTTTGCCTTCCTTACCCGTTCCCCCTATGATGTAGCTTATGCCGTTCAATAAGTACAAAGATTTCCATTATAATGTTACTATTACGTCATAAGTCAAAGTATGAAAACGTAGATATAGGGTGTGCGTTGTTACAAACAATTTTCACTTCATTTTTTTCATTTATTAAACAATGGTCAGGTGCAGGTAGAAGTAACAGAGTTTAAATAAAACTTTCTTATTTTTTTTTTTTTTTTTTTTTTTTTTAAAACTTTTTATTTATTTATTGTTAGTACTTTACGGTATAAAAATAGCCAGCAGGCAGCAATAGATGAAATAAAGCCTGCTTTAAAGTTATACCACCATATTCAACATGGACAGCAAAAACATATACTAATATCACATCAATATTTCAGCAAATTAAGCAAAGAGCCCGCAGGCAACACTAATTGCACGGCTTGAAAAAATGAATTAAATGTCCAGAGAGCAATAAACATGGTTGATGATGAATGGAATGATGGATTTTTGGTATCAGGACAGTTCTACACTGGGTGAGGGGATCGGTGCTGCGACGAAGGTTATGATTGGTGGATCTTTTCTCATGGAAGAAAATGGCAGTGTCTTTCTGAGTGCGAACCTGCTGGCCAAAGTAAGATCCCTACGGTGGGCGAGACTAGTGTGTTGAGACCCATGCAGAGCAGACTTGCAGTCCGGTAAGTCATCGCCAGAATCTTTTGCAAGTTGCGTTTTTGGATCTTATCAATCTGGTAACCCGATGTTTAGTAAGCGCTGATGACCAGACACTGGCAGACAGCACAAGCACACTCCAAATTGGGACGGATGTAGGTTTGAAAAATGACAGCGCTGTCCTCAAATGGAGCAGCATATTGCGAAGACAATTATGGGCTATATCTAATAAGCCGTCCGGCTAGCACGAGAAACCATTGTCCCAGCCAGGGGCTTGGAATTTCAGTCAGAGGATTCATGTGGGTCAGACAATCTGACAGACACTTCACCACCAAGAGAAAGCAGTGCCGACAATGGCACAGATTTAAAAAAAAAACGTTCACGTAACTCCTATTTGTGTGCTTACGACTATTTTGTTTTACACCTTTTTCTCAAGGAATCAGACATTGCTGCTTTTTCTCTACATCTGACGTGACATTTGCGAGGCGAAAACCTCACAATTATGCTGCGTTCAAGATTTATTTGTTTTTAGAGGGAAAAGACGAGAACAACCGCTGGCCTGGATTTACCCAATTAATACTCGAGTCGCGCTGATATAGGGCAAACATGCTACTTTTTTACGGACGTGAGAGCTCGGTTGTGGAGGGGCGAACAGCAATTAAACTGTAAAGCATCCTAGTCCCGTGCGTTTCTTATACTGTTTGTGATCTACGCCGCCTCAATACTATGTGCAGTGGTCACTAACAGAGGGTCACTGGTTGAAAGCTAGCTACGTTAAAAGTGACAACCCGACTACCTGGAATCCAGGCCTGCGCATATTGCACATTCATAATGTGGTCAACAATGGATTTTGCGCTGTCCACACGGGTGATATGGGGCCTCATCATTACTTTCATACGTTACCAAAACTAATACGAACTATACATAGT
Organism: Ophioderma brevispina; assembly: GCA_023653785.1. Taxonomy (NCBI): domain Eukaryota; kingdom Metazoa; phylum Echinodermata; class Ophiuroidea; order Amphilepidida; family Ophiodermatidae; genus Ophioderma; species Ophioderma brevispina. The sequence continues at coordinate 25,830 of JAMKCH010056867.1, read as the reverse complement.
CCATACCCCACTCATAGATGGTCCAACGTAGTTCTTAATAGGCGAAGCAAGTTGGATAAAAATATTTTGAAATGAAAACCTTGGCCTAAACACCCCACAAAACAAAAACAAAAAAACACAAAACAAAACCAAGACGCAACTTTGAATATCACATTCACATAAATTAAACTTTCTTTAGTCTAAAGAATTCGACGAATTACTTTTGTCAAGTGTACATTAGACAGTGTAGAATCCCATATAGTATAAACATCACCTCTGTATAGTGCTTCGTAGGCTGCAATTCTTTAAGTATGGCTCCACGGGGGATACAGTGAAGATTGTGACAGTGTGAGGATATTATTACATAAATCTGTACAGTTATTCTGTACCAAAAACTTTACAAAGTTCAGTTAGAAAGTACAGTAAACAAAATTTTGTTTTGTACTTGGCCTTTCCTTTCAAGTCACTTTATTGATTAGGCAGTGAAGCGAATTCTTGGATGGATTTTAAAATTCTCTGCCCTTTTCACAGGAATGGATATGACCCAAAAACGTTTTTGCCCAGCTCCTAGATCAGCGCGAATGAGTATAGATATCTGGTTGTCTAAGCCTATAACCATCAAAATAAGTGAACCAAAAAAAAAATCGAGGAGTCATTTGGTTGCAATAGTTAATTCAAAATCAAGGAATGTGATCGCCTTGATTTATTAGCCCTCATTGTCGTGTCATTAACCAATTTCCTAAGACCAGCCCACTCACGTTTTGCATGTTCCGACGTTTTATGTTATAACCTCCCGAGTCTCGCGTTTAGAGTACAGTGACAAGGAACGCCACGTACGCGGGACTTGGTTAAAGGGTGTTTCTTTTTCGACTTAAATTACGGTTACTGATTGTGAGGAGGTGCGATAAGTGAATGAACGTTCCGAGTCGGTAACACCCGGGTAATTTTTAGCCAGCTAAAGTGTAGAAGAATTCCTAAACTCCACTCAGAATCATTTTAAAGAAAGCTGATAAAATGAATCTAGAGTTTCGCAATGATAAAATGGGCCTACTAGTTGTACAAAAGGACCACCAAGTTTGTCTTCATTATATTGTTTGTTGATATTTGGATACTTGAAACTTGTCATAAACGACGTGTGATGTGTAGCGGGTCAATGACTTATGGTAAAGTAATGTCAAAACAATGATTGTGTGGGTCCTACTATAAACCAGCAAAACACGCTCACAAACACACCACAAACCAACCACACACCTATATGAGCTTACATGCATGTGATGCGTTTGCATTACGACTGTCATGTACACTACTTCACATTGTTTCCTATTACAATGTCGGTGTATTACTTTTCAAAAGATTACTTTTTCACTCCAGTGCCTATGTATACATCGTCCGTCTGAAACCCAAAGAGGGTCTATATAGATAGAGATGAAAAACGTTACGTAATCTTTAAGAAATTCACCGTCTCGCATGTTTTGCCGAGCCAAAGAACCTAGAGTACCACAATAGAAATCAATGGCCCCCCCCTCGCGCTTCTTTCTTCCACATCTGCGGGTGCCGGTTGCAATATCACTAATCGGTAGTGATCCAAATTAATGTATTTGTTTAGAGGTGGCCAGGTGTATTAATAGTGTACCTGGATCATTGGCGCAGATACTCTTTTTTTCTTTCTCAGAATGCAACTCGCTTAGTTTGGTTGAAAAGATGTATTCATGAGGGCGGTTTTATTTTAAAAAATCAAGACAATGATGTGTCATTTCATTCGTTTGCGTGGCCAGGGTAGGACAAAATTTAACCACCTCTCAATAGCATCGCACCCAACAATCCCACAAACTGAATATTTTGGTGGGATTGTTTTGTATCAATTGACATTAATGTGTGTATAGATCACACCAAAACTGATAATTATTTCCGTGCAAATATTCAAAATGTCAGCAGCCCAGCCCGGACGACTGGTTTTGAATGCGTTTTCACAACAAACCCCCTTGTCCTGAACTAAAAGTGACATCATAGCTTTCACTTCGACGCATCTTAAAACGCGCGGTCTGTGTACGCTGCAGCTGCAATCGCTACTACAAAGTCTGGTTCGGGCGTGCGTTTACCGCATGCACAATATCTGCGCGAAAGCTATGACATCACTCCTTAGTTCAAGTCGGACGAATTAAAATAACGTTGGTTGAAATCTGAATGGAAGACACGCACTCACACGCACACACACTGACACACGTGCGAACATACACACACACACACGCATGTTCTTTCGCACCGTGCACACTGCGTTCACGCATGCATCATGCATTGCATGCATGCATAAACGTCACACCCACACACGTGTGCGGCGCGCACCCCCACGTATCCACATCACAGACACAAACACACTTATTATTATACATTTTGCAATTTGTACACAGACACTATCAGTGATCCACCCGAAAAAAATAAACATATTTCAATGTGCAGTCATATCATGCCTATAGCTTTAAGCGAAGAATAAGTCTATAGAATTCTCATAAGTTATTTCAATTTTCCAACTAAAAAAGTGGTAGAAAAAGAAGAAAACAGCAATGTTAAAAAAGACGAATCTCCATTCAAATACGTGTTGTAGTACGGGTTAGTGTCCGTAAGGACAGTATGACTAAAATAGCAACTTATCTCCTTATTAGTCCTATATAACTTTGATCTTATCACTTATATGTTAGGTACCACAACTTGTTATAAAACCTCCGTTATAACATCAAAAATCTACTCATTTGATTTTCTTATTTAGTAATCACTAATAGTGCCGGCCCCACTGAGCCAATGTGGTTTCGCCCTGAGTCAGCGCTTTACCTAACCTCAATCTCCCCTCTCTACCCAAGTGTAAAAATGGCGATCTGTTTAGGGGTTGGAACCGCACCGTTATTGTTCCCCATGAAGTAGTGTCTAGCTACCATAGCAACATTAAGCGTAATAAACCGTGACCTTGTAACGAGACCATTTGGGTACGTGCTGAAACAATGATGCATACACCTCATGAGAACACAATAGACAATATGGTGGTAAACTCAGCACATGGGAACAACGGTATCTTATGAACACCACCGCTTATTCAATGTTGGGAATACAGACTAGCTGTAAGAGGTGTAGCGATCCCCTATACAAAATTTATGGTGGAGTCTGGCCCAATCGCTTCGAAAGAGAGATGGGCACTCCGTTCCTGTGTATACAGGTCCGTCCCCTTTACCTTTTTTAGTGCCTGGGCACACACAACCATCATCACACGCCATCATAGACTTTGTGCACGAAATAATGTCCAAATTGCCTTAACTCAGATCCCTTTCTTTCAGAACATATAGGCTCATAATATTCTAGCCTACAGGAGAGATTTCTATATCCAAATCTGAAAGGTACATTTTTATAGGTTAGATTTTGAGATGCTTACTATTTCCTCATATCTATATCTATATAGTCTATCTCTAACCATCTATATCTATATCTCTATATCTCTCTCTCTCCTCCTATCGCTATCTCTCTTAGATATATAGATATGCTTCAGTTCAGTTTCATTTATTGACATAACTCATACATACAGATCTCGTCACCCTAAATACATAACAAAGCAAAACAATTATAATCATAAAACAATACAAAGAAAAACAGTGTAAATATAATATATTAAAGAGAAAAACAATGCACAATATGAAATACTAGAGTTAGAATACTAAAAGATTACACATCAAGTAGCACACGTAACTTGATATGAGTATTATTGAGCGCATTTCTGGCAAGGTATATTTGTGGGGGGTGTTGCGTTTGTGTCATGTTTCTAATTAGGGTGTTAGTATTAGGCCCGTATAACACAGTATGGACACAGTATTCTATGAAATCATAGTGTTGCAAAATATCAGTTATACATTCATGAACTTTTCCGAGCCGGGTTTTATTTGTTTCTTTTTTTCAAGACATGGAAACAATGTACACATACAACCACTAAATGTGAATTTATTTCACCATAATTATAACAAAGAATTCAATTTAAGTCACTGATATAATTATTACTCCAGTAAATCTGAATTAACTGTCAATTTTGTGTGCACGTGTGCTATGACCAATATCTGATTATCAAGCTATATGATTCCTACTGCAGACTTTAAGTACAATATATTTCTTTCTGGTGCATGATTTTATATGTACGTAATATATACACACGTGCTGAACGCAGAAAAACATGAAATCTTTTGCTGCACAATCATAACTCTTCTATTGTACGTTACATGTTTCTGTGTCGTGAACTTTGGTAAACTTTGTAAATCCAGTCATTAGCAGACAAAACCTCGAGTCTTTGGTGCTATTCCAAAGTTCAAGCTAACCTGACTGTTTTCAACTGAAATACCGGTCCCGGCAAAATTTTAGGGTGCATGAACATTCCACAGCATTTAAACTTCAATTGGTTTGACTAAACAGCGCATGCGTGAGATTAAAAGTTTTTTGTTTCTTCTTCTTTTTCTCCAAGACACCCCCCCCCCCTCTCTCTCTCTCTCTCTCTCTCTCACTTTCCTTGCGCAGGTGACCTAAGCCTGAGGACACACACGAGCCCTCTTTGGACCAAACCAGGTGTGTTTTTCGGAACCTGCGATTGCTCAACCCTTAATAACCAGAGAAAACGCGGCGAACGCGAGTCCATGCCTATTTACAAGGTCTGACTTTTCTTGACAGTATAACTATAGGGCAATCTGGTAGCGGAATAGCCCCGGGGGCTTTGTTGATGACCCAGATATACTCGAAAGCTTGAACCGTATACAAGGCCAAAAACAGCTCAAACCAAACCAAGCCTTCCAAAAAATTTTACACTGTTTGCACGATACGCATTCGCGAGGAAGGTCACGTTTTTGTGTGTACTACTAACACACGGTCAATTTTTTTCCCACTATAAGTTTCGGTTTTTTTTTTATCAAGGACTAGATTGGCGTGAAATGTGTGAACCTAAGGGTGAACCAGTTACTTTCTGATATCGCAATTGAGAAACTTGGCAGGACACGAGCGAAAAATCGATTCACCTTAACGGGGTCAACTCCCAAGTGAGGTACTGCAGCGCACTGGGAGTTGATTTACGGGGCACTACCTTGTCAAGCTGCTGGTATTGGTGACAGTCTCACATTATCTTCTTATACTGACATCGAGCTAGTTTGACGCTGCTGTGGATGTTCTAGTGAAATAAACCTGCTTCAAGCTTTGCCCTGCATCTTCTATATCAACGATTATGGTATGTTGGAAAAGATTGTAATTCCAACTTATTCTTTATGTCTAAAGAATTTTCTGTTTTACGTTTGACGGCTATTCAGATTCGAACTAGGCCATGGATGTCATGACTACATACGAAATGCAAGCCTGACCAGCCGCTTAAATATCTATTCTAGCTACAAACTGGTATTATTCTTCACTTAGATGCCTATTTAGGCTTATACATTGAGAAATTACTTGGAATTACACCTATCATGATGGACCTGTTCTTAATTGTGGGCTTTTTCTTAGCCACGTTGATTACATGGGTAGCCATCACACGTCTACTGCCACGCGGTCAAATTGACCCAAAGAACAAGGCCGTAATGGTCACTGGATGCGACACCGGCTTTGGCCATGCTTTGGCTAAGCGATTACACGATCTTGGATTCATAGTATTTGCAGGTTGTCTTAAGAGTGACGGGCTAGGGGCCCAAAAACTGAGAGAAGAAACATCCTCCAAATTGGTCATTATACAAATGGACGTTACGAGTGATGAACAGGTTCTTTCTGCAGTGGAAACGGTGAAGAAACACATTGAATATCCTGAGCAAGGTGATGTATCTTTTTAATTACCTCATTTACAAAATGACGGCTATCTTCAAAGCCTCAATCTCCATATAAAACAACGAGTTCTTAAACTGGAGGGAAAGTGCCCCTTGAATATAGGGTGCAAGATCCCTCATCATTTTAATTTTCAAGATTTCGTTTTTTATCGAAATGCGGTCTACGATGAAACACACAGTCACTACTTTTGACCATCCTCGAAACACCTATGATATATAACTGAACTTCATTATGTTTTGACGTGGTGCATTAACAACAATTTGACAATGCTGATTTGGTAATAATCCTAAAAGGTCCCAGTATGGGAAACCCCTTCAAGAAGCGAAGGTTTTAGGCTGACATTAGGTATACTCATCTCAGGTTTTGGGTCACTTAATTGAAGATTTTTTTTCTAAGAGGTATGATGGTACCATTGCAGTGCGTGCTTCGTCATCCAATTCTTTCCAAGAGCTGGCAGGAGAGGTGCTTTCATGTACTGACCTGTATACCCAGCCCCGAAAGTATCGGGTATGCCCGAAGAATTAACCTTCCAATTTTAGGGTTCAGTCAATCTTTGAAAGCCCGTTTATTTTGGGAATAAATTGATCGTTAAAGTGATCCTGTGATTCCTAGGTCCCGCCCGCAGAATGACATGCGTCAGTCCGCCCATCAGACCACCCTCATCCACTTGGCAATAAGTCGCTATTACGCGCTACTAGCTTTAGTATACTCCAAGGATATTAATCTCCTAAAATTGTTCAGATGTCTTCTAAGAAAAGGGGTTCAGTACACAAAAGGAATATTTGCACATCAAAAAGCGTAAATTAAGATATTTTGGGTGCTCACTTAGGCTTAGAACCATCGCACAAACCGAAAGAAACAGTAGTCCGCTCTTTCTCATAACACGCACTGTAAAAACCTGCGAATAAGCCTCTGGCTCTAGAACTCTGTTCCAATTAATATTCGCTTTGCTTTCGAGTTAACAACTCACCTGTTTACGATTGTGAACTATTGGTTTCAGGATTAGTTTTTCTTTCTTTATGCTCTGTTTATTTTTGTTTGATGTGGTTTTCATTCTTTATATAATCTACATGTTCATTACATGCGTTTTATAAATATATATGTTATTAATTTGTAACTCTTCGGGTTCAACGTTTTAATTGTTTCATTCATAAAGGTATACATGTACATGTAGGGACGTTGCGCATTAACACTAAAACATGTCTGTTAAAAAACGAGTGTTGGTGCTAATGATTATTAACACTTTGAAGCGTAAATATCATCCTGAATTAACACCTACAATGTTAATTACCAATGTGCATTAATACTAACAATATATGGCACAATTTTAGCTTGTGTGGTTTGGTATATTTTCAAATTTGAGTAAGAAGTGTAATATTTTTTTCTCAACTAAAACTTCCTTAGCAGTGACGTAGCTGTAAATGACTATTTCCTGAAAATCCGATTTTTTTAAATTAAAAGCTATTAACCGGACATTCACGATTTTAATTAGCACCGTAGCACAGGAAAACGTTTCATTAAATTCTCATTTAATTAAATGGCTTTTTTAAGTTAAAATGACCGAGGTAACTTCGAAATAGTAGTTCGTTTAACACCCGCAAATTCAGAGTAAACGAAGCCATGGTTTATCTTTTTCCTACAAGACCGCAAGCCATCATTAAGTTATATAGGCCCTAGTTATAAGCCCAAAAGAGATTTGATTTCCCCGAACACTGCTTGGATTTCAAACAACATTTCTGGTTGGCTAATAACATCATGTATTCCTTTCAATAACCAGGTAGGTAATGCCAAGTTCAAAATACTAGTATTAAGCCGATATGATTCTATTCAGTCCTACCACTGATTGTCCCAAAAAATCAGTCACATAAGTTCCAATGTGATTAATCAACCGCCAGGCAGCGCTCGTGTTTGAGTCATTCTCTTTATTCCAAAGGCTATTTACTACTTCCCTCCCAGGGGGGTGGTACTCGACCAAAAATTTGGTACGGATGTGTGTCCGCCGGGTAAAAAAATCGACCCATGTTTATAGTGACCAAATTGTACAAAAATATGACCCATTTATATAGTTGGTTCCGAAATTTCGACCCATTTATATAGTTGGATTTGAAATTTAGCACCATTTTCATAGTAATCTTAGCAAAATCGGCCCATTATCATACTAACTTTTTCCAAAAATCAGAAAATCAACCATTTTCATTGTGATTTTAGCGAAAATCGGAAAAATTGACCCATTTTCATAGTAAAATGCGACCAAAATTGAAAAATGGGCCCATTTATAGTAGCAATGACCTCAAAAAGTGACCCATCTTTATAGTAGCCTGGTGGGAAAATGACCCATTGTTATAGTAAGGCGTGAAAATGTGACCCATATCGGCGGCACATATGTACCTACCCTTTTCCACTGAGTACCCCCCCCCCCGGGTATTTACTACCCTGCAAAACTTCTTTTCGGAATGGTTGATAGTATACTAAAATTATGCACGAGTACTTGTGTTACGTACAAGTGGTGCTAAGTGAATTTAGTAAAATTTTCGTTAATGTATGGGGACAAGACTTTTATACAGTATGAATACGTAAAATGGCCAAAAGATTCTAAAATACTACACATACTTCAAAAAGAAGGAAATTAAACTTTGGTGCTCCATTTAGAAGTTACATTATAAGGTGGCACTTTCCCTTTTGAACTAATCTCAATTTACTGAACTACAATATGCTCGTCTACCAAGGACACAGTTCAGAGACCCATGCTTTCTTTGTATATATTATAAAATATACCTTAAACCAAAGGGTGTTCACTTTCTAGACACACTGGTGGATGTTAGTTATTGATCTGTGCCATGTGAATTGATGTTTGGTACCTAAAACATCAGAATAGGAAAGAGGTGTTTGAAAGTACTGGCCAAATGGTCTGATAATCTGTTAATAACAGAATCTATTTCAGTGAATTTCGAACGGACTATTATAAATTATAATGACATTCATCAAACCCTCTGCCTGCTCCTATTGTATTCACCTTGCTTGCAATTTTCCCATTTATTTCCATTTCGACTACCTGGACGGGAAATACAACTGCCAGTGTAAATTTCAGTCACATGATCAAAACTTTAACCATTACATTTGTGGCTGGATGCTTGCTATAATTCCTGGATGAAATCGATAAAGCCTCTAAACCCTATTAAACTTTATACATGTCCATACAGATTTTTATTGATTATTGTAGAAATTACATGAACTCTGCAAATTAAAAGGAGATACCTGTATAGCGTTATTTAAGAAATTCTGTCGTAATACGATATCTCATTCAGTCATTTCTAAGTGAAACAATTTCTGAAGTTTGGGATTCGTGCACTTTCTAGGCAGAATCGGGAAAATCTACTTTATTGGTTTGGTACATCTGGTATCTCAGTCTTAATCCACCTGACATAGGACACATCTACGTTAATCACCTACAACCGTGTAAATCTATCCAAATTCACGTTAAAGTTATTTTAATATATGCGGAACGAAAAAAAGTGTTTGGAAATTTTGCTGCCAGACGCTTTATTTTCGTTCCTTATTCTGCTGTTATATTCGGTTGAATATTCACGGAGTGTCCAGCAGTAACAGGCTTATTGAATTTAGGCGTTGCGATTGAAAAAAAATGGGAACCCGAAATTTGAAATTAGATCGGTAAAGCTTCCTATCCAATTTTCTATATGTTCTCATTTTTGTTGGATTCGCTTCATTTGTATAGTAAATAGCTACCCCTTGCAAACAATAAACAGCAATTTGCTATTTTGACCATGCTCAATTTACTAATTTGAAGATGTAAACATGTAACGCTTGGGTTCCGTAACTAACTACCTTTGTTTTTAAACTCAGTAAACCGAATCAGAGAGAGAGAGAGAGAGAAATAAATATGGAAAAATACATTAATGCCAACAAAATTTTACAAAATTTTCGAATGTCACAAACACTTAAAATTATACAGTGTGTGTGTTTTTGAAGGACATGTTGTTTCGCTAAATTAATATTAGAAATGGAATTTTTATTAAATTGTGGCCATTTTTAAAGTATTCATGGGAATCGTGTATCCGGTTACGACACTCAAGGTAATTATTTGGCGCCAAGTGATAAGTACTGCCTTGTTAATTAGCAAACTCGGTTTGTCCGAAATATGCTTTGTTAGAAATTCAAAACACTCAAACCGGTTAACCGAATCGGACATATTGCAGAAAGAATAATCGAGGGTTATGAATTCAGCTCAATTTTTCGTATGTTTATTTATTTATTTGTTTGTTTATTTGTTTGTTTATTAAGTTAGTTAGCTAGCTAGCTAGGTATTTAGTTAGTTATATTTATTTACATTTTTTTATTTATTTACATTTTTTTATTTATTTACATTTATTTTACTTATTTACTTACCTATTCATTTTCATTTTTATTTATTTAAATTTATTTGCTTATTGTTTTTTTTTTTCCAGGAATAATATTTTAGAAGATGCTTTTAGTAATGATGAATTAGTTCCTGATGATGACTAGGCTTATAGGTGATATCGATGAACCAGTGCTCTGAAAAGAAAAAACTATAGAAACGAGGCGTTAGCCGAATGCTTCATTTTGCTCAGTTCAGGTTTCATCAGTTCTGTAACAACTTCATTATTTTTTATTTATTTATTTTTTTATTTATTCCATCTTAGTGAAGTACATATTAATGAATGATCATGATAACTAGTCCAAAATAACCAATATTCTTTTTGATGAAGCCAGTGGATCGGAGTACAGACAGAGCGGTAGCCAAGTTCTATCATGTGCCCATTTCAGATTTACAGCTTCATTATTGCTTTTCTGAAAAAGGTCATTAATAATAATGGTTTCCTCTACTATTTTTGTTTGTCTTCTATGAATTAAACATGTTAAAGGGGCATTTTCATGATTCAAGATGGTTTTATTTCATACATCATACAGTAATGAACAGGGGTCAAAGACTCGATCTTCTTTACAAGAAATTTTAGGTTTTGTAATTTCTGCTTGTACTTTGAATGGATGGAATTTACAGCACTTGAACAAACATTTGCACCACAGCGCACCATTGTAATCAACTTAAGTACACATGAACAAACATTTGCACCACAGCGCACCATTGTAATCAACTTAAGTACACATGAACAAACATTTGCACCACAGCGCACCATTGTAATCAACTTAAGTACACATGAACAAACATTTGCACCACAGCGCACCATTGTAATCAACTTAAGTACACATGAACAAACATTTGCACCACAGCGCACCATTGTAATCAACTTAAGTACACATGAACAAACATTTGCACCACAGCGCACCATTGTAATCAACTTAAGTACACATGAACAAACATTTGCACCACAGCGCACCATTGTAATCAACTTAAGTACACATGAACAAACATTTGCACCACAGCGCACCATTGTAATCAACTTAAGTACACATGAACAAACATTTGCACCAAAGCGCACCATTGTAATCAACTTAAGTACACATGATTTTTTAAGATATCTGTAATAGATATCTTCGAAAAAATTACATGTGCATATTTTAAGTTGATTCAATTCAAATGCTTCGTTTTTGAATTACCAGCAAATGCTGTCCAGTGCTGCGTATATGACACCCTTAATGTGCTATAATTCGAAAACCCGTTTTCTCGAACGCGTTTTTTCGCCGAAAAAAAACACAGTTTTTTGACCGAGAAACTGGGGTTTTCGACCGAAAACCCCGGTTTTCGATCGAAAACCACATCCTTGTCTACCATCCAGGTAGACAAGGATGAATTAATCTTTTTTCAACACTTGCATGCGCTGTAGCGCTGGCCAGTAGTTAAAATTTCAAAAACAAATAATCGTATATGTAATAAAATCATTTGATGCTATCTTTCGATGGACACTGTCTGGCCCACACCTATAAATGATATCTATATTGCTCCTCTACCACCCTGCGGTCGCTAGTAATACGGAAGTTCTCGTTTTAGAGTCCGACCTAACGCCAGTGGCGTTCCGAGGTAGTTGATCCATGCAGAGGGGGCAAAATTCCCATGGCCTCAGTCCCACCAGAAGGGATAAAATTTGTAAGTCGTCCCGGTGATTTGCTCCAATTATGTCTGAACTTAACGAAACGCACGCGTAGCGCGAGAAAATCGCCGAATTTACTTTCATTTTGCCCAAATTTAGGCTTAATTTGGTCCCGGCTCGCAGAAAAGAGATAAAAATGCATATTTTGGTCCATATCGTCCTGCTTTTTCGAGCCAGAGGGGGAAACTTTCCCCCCAGTGGCGTAGCCAGAGGGGGGCGGGGGGAACGTGTCCCCCGACCGAGATGTTTTGTCGGTACATAACGGTCCGTCGGTACATTTGTCTAAAAAGCTGTAAGCTGTTTTATTTTTTGAGCGCGTGGTGCATGCATAGAGCTTCATGAAATTTTTCACAACTACTACCCTATTATTATCTTTGCGTTGGTGAAAATTTTTTTTTCTTCCCCTTCCTCCCCCCCCTCAGAATTTTTAGGGCGACGGAAAAAAATGGGGTCAACCGGCGAGCGTAACCTGTAAAAAACAGGCATTTGACTGGCAGCTGGGACTCACTACATGCAGAACGTAAAATAACTGGAGCCGTAAAAATACGAAACCATTGCAGGGAACGTAAAATAACGGCGTAAAAATATCAGCTTCAACGTTATTGTTGGTTTTTGACTTGTTTAAACAATATTAAGAATTAAAACGTTATTACAATCCTCTGACCAAATTTTCACGCTGTAGCTATGGCATCATACAAACGTTGCATTTACGTTACCACGTGGTTGTAAAAAATATATTTCAGGCAAACAATTTTGAGAAAAAAAGGCAATAAACAAAGGGAAAACGTGAAGAAATAAAGATTTAAACACTTTGATTTATATGGTAATGTACACATTCTAATGACACCAATTACTTATAATCACCATATGAATAAACTTAACACATGTACCTTATATAGATTCGAACCAGGGCCTTAAGATTACAAGTCCTAAACCTTATCCACTACACTACATGACTTTACTGATAGCAGATGCTAAAATTAAATATATATATGTGTATACTTAGTCTACTTTTCTTAAATTAAACTAAATATAATACAAAAGGAGGAAAAGAGTTTTTTAAACTATTTTTAAAAATGATAGGGAAAATAAGATTTTGTATATTTTTAATGACGTTACTTACGATGTTATTTAACACATTTTATAGGTAAAACGATTTTCATAGTTCGTATTCTTACATTAAAAACGAGTAAGTTACAAAAGAACGTAATATTACGGAAAATATAATAACGGTCAGCGTATAAATACTACCTTTTTTCAAAACGTGGAGTATTATTTTTTAGCCACTGTTTATTTACATTTTTCTGCTTCCAAATTGTAATTTTATATTAGGTATAGGTAATAAAGCGTGAAGAATATTGAATAATTGGGGTTTGCCGTAATTTAAAAGGTAAAGTCTGGTAAAATTAGGAACATTTTTAACAGTGTGGAAAAATCATTTTTGTCGGTACAATACACGTGTCGGTACATTCACAAATCTGTGCCCCCCCCCCCTTCGGTACGCCACTGCCTAGCGCACATTAATAAATATTCCTCCTTGTCTGCCTGGAGAACTTAGTACTTAAAATTTCAAAATAAAAATAGTGCTTCTATATCTCTGTTTAAACCATACCACCATGAGTATCTCAGATTTGCTCATTAAATGATATTGTTCGCCAAGTAACCATCAAGATAGTGCTTAGATGCACATAGATAGGGAGGTAGTGCGCACTGTCCAGGAGATTAAAGCCTGACTCCCCCAGGGAGGGCGCCCTCAATTTTCAAACAAATCGTGTTTTTTGCATAAACATAATGATAGTCCATATAATAATCACTGTGTGAAATAACTAAGCTCAAATCGAAGTCCTCCATATAGAAAATCACAACTTTGTTTTAAAATTCCGGATCCGGAAATTTTGTTAACACTTTTTATTTTTTTCTGTTTTGTGTGAATACTGTGCAGAAATGTTGACTGCATGAACACGAAAAATCCGCTTCAATCTCTAAATTTGGAATTAAGCATTTTAGGTATCTTTAGTTCTAGTTAACTATGTTTAATTACTACACAAAAATATAAATTTCGAAATCTCTGAGTCAGCCTTTAAAGGGGCAGAGGAGATATTTTGAGGATACGAATTTTCACTCCTTTGCACTTGATCAGTTGAAGATACACAACTGATTGAACGTGAGGGTTTCTTTTAACACTTAACATCATAGGAACCCCCCCCCCCCCCAATATAGCAACTTCCCTTTTCCTAGATGATTTTTAGATGAAATCCACCACATGTTAGAAGGCTTCAAAAATTGGAGAAAAAAAGTTTCAGTAAGAAAACTAGGGGCAAAACATTTATTTTAATTTGCGTCAAAATGTGCGAAAAAGACACTAATACGTTTCTGCATTTTCTACGGCATTGATTCACCTAGACTTGTGCTGATTGCTTTAATTGATGAAGAATGAACTACATTTACCATATTAAACACAAATATAAATGTCTCATGCCATTTTATATTTTAGGGCTATTTGTATAATTTACCATAGGTTTCTACAGTATAAACCGCTACATGATCTGATGATGTAGGCCTATATAAAATATTATGGCACCAATGGCCTACTATACTTAACAAGAGTTTTTTGATTAATTTGCTTTGTTTATGTCACTAGATGTATACATTATGAAAATCAGAATCACAGTAATTCTGTTAAGATTTTTCATTTTTGTCATGGGCACTTCCGTTAGTGCATCGGGGGCTCCTAGGGACCCATGCTAATTAACGCAAAAACGACGCAAAGGATTTGATTTCTTTTTGCGCCAATGCAAGCGCAACTAAAAGTTAGACAAATACAAAAAATATAAACCAAATATATTGCAGCGTTAAAAAACGCCGTCTGAAAAACAAAAAAATGGGCCCTAGGACCCCCCCCCCCCATGCAGTCAAGTGTTAATGTTTTTATCCGAGAGTGAAAATATCCCCTTTTTACATGCAGTGTCTGCATTGTCTGAAAGATGATTTTTTTTCAATTTTTCTACTTCTGTCGTGTAGACTCGTATGATGATTGCCAGAGAGTGTTTTGAATCAATCCCATGATGCATAGCAATGTGCCTATACCGTACTGTACTAAACACGTGTCAGTACTTAGGGATAAAAAGTGTTCCAAAAGTTTAAGAACCAAAAGGCATTTCATAATCATGCAAAAAATTCCCTAAGTACTAATGCTTTGTGGGCTAAAATGAGTGTTAAAGTCAGGGTTTTATGTGATTACATGACCCCATTGAGGTGAAATTTCCCAAAAGTGGTGCATTGTGGGATTGACTCAAAACACCCTCTGGATGATTACAAAACCCGTTTAAAAGTTTTTTTTTTCATATTAGCAAACCTGTTGGAAGCATTTAAACTTCTGAAGTATTCCTTTACCAGAGTTATGACTGAAATGTTAAAAAATACAAAGAAAATTTAAGCGGTTGAAAAAAAAGAAGCGGGCGCTAAACAGGTTTTTTTTTACTCGGCCTTATTTGAACTTGCTCGCTAACTTATCACAGAAAACTTTAAAACTCAAGCAGTTCTGTTCTCACACTTTGCCTCTATCCAGTAAACATGGTAAAGCGTGATGATAAACCCATTCCTGTCTATATTGCTGGAGATTGTTGTAAGACAAACATGTGATATGAAAATAAAATGTGTGGAAACGGTATTCTGAATAAGAAACACACAGAATGTGCGGAAAGTTGACACTTAATGTTCAGCGGCGATAAATAGTATTTCCCATATAATAATATCCGCAAATATGCCATTTAACATTATTGTTATTGGAAAACTTGGAATGTTTGAGAGGTTCTGGGGCCGTTAATGTCGCGCCTTCGTACATTGTTACTATTTTATTTCAATTTTATAGCCTTCTAGCAGCGTCGTGGTTTCTTAAGTTCAATTATCTTGTTACCTCAACCACAAATTACAGTTTACTGTTTATAAATTTGGCTTATATAAATAACTTGAATGGTATGATATATTTGTGTTATCAATAAAACATTTTGGTTGCTCGCTACTGGCCGGCCCGGCGGGCAATCATAAAATACTATTCACCGTCATTTGATCAAATAACGAAATAGCTCGCAGGCGCACTCCTATTCCAAATCGTGATATCATGCTTTGGTCTTTGATCTATTGTGTGGGCTATTTTGAAATCGCGTTTAACGTTTCATGATTCAGATATGGATGTTTGGAAAATGCGTGGCAGAGTTCTAGTTACCGCGTTTTCTCAATTTCGTACAAAATCTTAGCTGACATGTTTTGCATTTCAACATGTCTCAGCCTAGACATTTTATATAAATAAGCATGATCTGTCTAATCTTCAAGACAAAAACTGCACGGTCTTGAAGGACATACTAGGGGATCCATAAGCCTAACAGGCTCAAATAAGGGTGAACCCTACTCAAGATACCTAAAAGATCTGAGAGGTGTTTTTGTCAATTCGAGGGTGCTGAGTTCAATCTGGTGCATGCAAAATCGATAAGTTGGTGGAAAGTGGTGAATTCCCTTGTTTTTAAAAGGGCACTAGCCGATTTTATGATAAACATAGCCTTTTTTATAACAGATCAAGTATGCACAAATTGCAACTCATATAGTCCTAAAAGGTAACACTTGAATTTGTTGATTTTGGTCGTCCGACGTCTATAGATATTTTTATATCAGATATAATGAAAGTGATTCAGGCTGACTTACAAAAATAAAGGCAGAGAAGACAGGACTTATGTAATGGACTTTTACATAGACTTCTCAAGATGATATCCACAACCAACTCATGATTACATTGACCTTATTTATTCTAATTCCACTTATTCAACAACTATAACCAACAAGGATCCAGCGACAAAGCGACAATTATTGATAACATATTAACAAATTTGTGACACAGTAGAAAAATCAGCTATTATAGTAACCACATCAGCTGATCACTTGCCAACAGTTTTCTGATTTAGTAATCTGAGTTTGCACTACAAATCTGGAAATAAAAATAAATGTATTACCAAAATTTTTATAGTGACGGGTATATTCTAGATTAAAAAGTTCTTTATCGAATGTGAAATGGAAAGAGATTCTTGATACTATAATGTTGTGATGATTATATGCATATGTAAACAAATTTCAAGAGTTATCTATGAATGTATCCCTGTAAGAAATGTAACAGCAACAAAAAGATCCTCGATCTCCATGGATTCCCAAAGGTCCTGGCTTAATAGTATAAACCATAAAAATAAGCTATACAAGAAATATTTACAATGTCCAAATGACAACAATCATCAGAATTTAAAACATTTAGAATAGTTGCATGGATTGGATTAGAAAATCAAAACGAATTACTATTATTTTATTTTTAAAAATTCGAACAAGAAAGCAACTGCGAAAACCTTGAAAATAATCAACGATTGTAAGTGGACGTGCTCCGAAGCAAAGCTTTGTATCAGTTTCAAACGAAATCTGAACCATAATTACAGATCCAAAAGTAATATCAAATGATTTAATGATTTTTTTTCGTGAACGTAGGCCCAAATAGCATCTAAAATTCAGAACTCCGGTAAAAACTATTATGATTATTTGGATATACCTTATCAAAAAGTATATTCATGAAACCAATTATTCAATCCGAATTGGGAAAATCATTAATAACTTAGATCCCAAGAAAAGTGCTGGCCATGATGATATGGAAATTTGATTAGTAAAATAGTAGCAAATGAAATTGCCCAACCTCTCATCAAAAATATTCATTTTATCTTGTTACCTGGATGGTTCCTAATCATTAAAAATAGCCAAGGTATCCCGATTTATAGAAAGATGACAGGGAAATTTTTCAAATTAACCGACCAGTTTTAGTACTTCCGTGTTTTTCAAAAATCTAGAAAGCTGGTCTTCACAGATGCATTGAATTTATTGATAGCAATAATATTCTTAATGTCAAGTATATGGGTTCAGGGCCAATCGCTCTACATCTATTGGCGATAATGCAATCTTGTTGATAAAATACCGAAAGCTGTGGAAAATAGGGAACAACAGTGGGTTGTACCTGCCTCCAAAGCTTTTTGATACAATATACCACAATATTTTAACTTCATAAGCTAGAACATTATGGATTCAGAGGGGTAGTTTATGATTGGTTTGCGAGTTACTTAAGTGATAGAAAACAGTATGTCAATTATAAAGATAGAATCTGAACTTAGGGGATCTAATATGTGGGAGTACCCAGGTTCCATATTAGGTCCCTTCTCTTATTTTATATATCAATGATATTACAAATACCTCCAAACCTGCTAGATTTCATTTTATTTGCCGATGACTACGACAATGTTATATTCAAGTAGTGCCATTATGAGTCAAATATCAATTATAATAAGGAATGTCTGAAGTAAGAACCTGGTTTTCAACAAATAAGCATCTGAGCAATGCAGTAAAAACTAATGTCATATGATTTGGGACCCCTAACATGACTAAAATACAAAATGGAGATGGTTGTAATTACAAGTATATATAGATATTATTCTTGACAACACAAGTCTACAAATGGTGACTAAGACTATTTTTTTAGGAGTAATTTAATTGATGAAATCTAACCTGGATGCACCACTTGATGAAACGAAAACAATCCGCGGCCATCATTGGTATTATCAACAAGCTTAAATTCTCTATACCTGAGCGCATATTATATAACCTATATTGTACACTTGTCTACCATATATAAATTATGGTAATACTTCCCTGGGGAAGCTCTGTGCAAAAATTTGGAAAATTCACAACTTCAAAAGTGGGCATTAAGAATCATATCATATATCATTATCGCAATCATTCTGCACCCTTTTCAGTAAAATAGTTTTATATATAGGAATGTTTATAACTAGAAGTGGGTTCATTTATGTTCAGATACTTTGCAAACTTATTCCAAATTCATTCAATGATTTTTTTCACCACGAGATTCTGATATTCATAACTATCACACAAGAAACAGGAATAAATTTAATCCACAAAAATAAGATGGTATTCAGTGATAAATCAATTAGAACAGCAGGCCCAATCTTGTGGAACTCCCTGAGTGATCAATTTAAAATTCAAATTCACATAACACTTTCGAAAGTAATATAAATCATATTTAATTTCTTTCTATCATTTGATTTTGGAACTTGTGTTGTGTGTTGGCTTGTGTGATAGTTTCTTGCCTTGTGTTTAATATTTAATGTACAATGTCATTTAAGTGCGGTTACACTGGCCTACTGGCCTTTCGACCACTTCCTCCCTAAAATGTGTCTTCTTATGTTAATATGTATGTATTACGTCACCCATTTGTATTTTGTATGTTTTTTTTATGGAAAATAAAGAATGAATGAATGAAAAAGAATGCACTCGATGCCTTGGAAAAGAAAAAAACCTTTATTCAGCTTTGATTCGTTTCTCTGTCCGGGGTGTCCGTCTGTGTGTCCATGTGAGTGTGTCCGAACATTCGTTGACACTTTTTCCCTTAAAGGCCGACGCAGAGGATTTCCTGAGGAGGGCGCCCTCAATTCCAAAAATCGTGTTATTTTTTTGCATGTAATACTTGTCCACATACTATCACTGTGTGAAATGCTAAGCTTAAATCGAATTCCGTCATATAGAATCAGAAAAACTTTGTTGGAAATTCCGGATCCGGAATTTTTGTTATACACAGTATCCTATGGCACTGAATACACCATAATGTTTACTGCAACAAAGAAAAATCCGATTCATCTCAAATTTCGGATTGTGCATTTTAGTTACTATCTTTAGTTCTAGTTGAACTAATTTTTGCATTATTACACAAAAAAATAATATTTCGAAATCTCTGGTCAGACTTTATGTACCTTTTTTCTATTGGATGGATCATTTTCATACTTTTGGTATGCTTAGACACTGAGACAGGGTCTTATTTGGGGTACAGATGAGGGGTCACAGGTCCTTCAGGGGTCATGCTCTAGTATACACCTTTTGGTGACATTTTTGTCAACTTCCTGTATGGCTTTTCAGTAGTGCAGAGATGGATCAACTTCATACTTGGTATATGCTTTACAAGGAGTCTTATGGGGGGTAACTGTACAGGTGGAAAGGGGTCATTCATATTGTTCTTTTGCTTTGACCACAAAATCGGACGACCTATTTGGGACCGTTGTCCCTATTTTTTACTAAAATGGATGAAAACCCCTAAGACTTTACAAGATTAGAAGGGGTACTCCTGATTTAGAGGCTTGCCAAGTAAAGCACCAACTTGGGTGAATATCATTTGCACTTAAACATCTACTCGTGGATGGTGACAACTTTGTAAGTCAAAACGTTTGATTCAAATATTTTTAAGAAAAGGCGGTCCATGGGGAGGAAGCCTGAATCTAGAAAAGGAAGCCACTTTTGAGGCGTTTTTTCACGCCTAATGCATGACATTCTATTTGTAGGTGTCATTGTCAAGAAAAAAATAAGAGAGAATAGCGGTTACTGCCAAGGAGTCCAAGGAAGTCCACTGAGTGTTTTCACACCTACATAAAATTTCCCTATTTTAGGTTATATTTATGAGCTAGGTTTTTTTTATTACCTATAGTTTCCATTTCTGGTACTTGGATAGACACAGCAGAAGCCTAAGCCTACTGTCATATTATTTCATGTTTCGTGTTTTTTATGTATGAGAAATATATATAAATTTAGACTAGAATGCCTGGACCTGATTGCTTATAAGCTTGTTTTTCTTTTGGAAAGACTTGGGCCGCATGGCATTTAAAAAGGTCAAATAGCATATATCGCATCTCCTAATATCAGAATTACCTGTATCCCCTAAAAAGCGGAGGGGAAAATGTCGGGCCATGGAATGATAGTTATCCTTTCGGATTATTAAAGATTGGTCCTGAGCCATCTTTTTCAGTTTGCTCTTTTCAGAATTGACCTGAGTTACAATACACTTTCCAACAACGAGGTCGGCATGTCTCAATTTCAGTAAACTAAGGCTGCAAGGTTTGAAAAATGCTCTGAAATTATTGGGTTCATTTAATGAAAGACTAATGAACAAAGATTTGAACCCTTAATATACGGCAATATGTACATTTGGAACCATATTGTAACGGAATAAAGTGATCAGTTTTATTCCCAAACTTTTGGCAAGAAAACGACTACGACAGATTGGTCTCCGTATCTACAGATACCCATACTGTTGTAGACGTTAAGCACACATGTACAGCTAGCAAGATGCGTTTCTGGAATATTTTCATTTCCTTCATCAGTTGCGCTGTTAAAGTTAGAATTTCTCCCAACTCATGTTTATATATTTAACAGCATAGAATCCATATCTGAATCTATGCCTTAGATATCTACATGTATGAAAAGTTTTCTGGAATTAAGAAAGGTCCAGATGCGTTTCAGCACTGTGTCCCGATCTTGTTTACCATTGAAATTTGAGATTTATCCCAAACCTTTGACAAAAAAGACGTATATTGCTTGTTAATACTCATGTCCCTATGCTCATGAAGAATTAGGGAAATACTGGTCGTTCGTTACCATTTGCTTCTCGAGGACCAATGTATAAGGAGATATGATCATACTAGAGGCTTGTTTGTTACTGAGCATTGAAGAAAAAAGTTTCAACCGAGGAATAAATTCCGGGAATAAATTTAAACTTAAAAAGCAAAACTATATAACTTAAAGCCTTAGGGGTATTTCCTTAAATTTTCAACGAGGGATACACTAGCCAATGTCTGTGGTAAGCCTTTGTGTGTACTATCCTTCCACCGGCCGTCTACCCGCACAGAGTGGCTACGTACCAAAGATAGATACCGCTACAGTATTTGCCGGGTACATGGAGGGAACCTGAATCCAGTAAAAGGAAGACCACTTGAAGCGTTTCCCGGGGTGTTTTCACGCCTAAATGCAATGACATTCTATTTCTGGGTGTCATTGTAAAAGAAAAAATTAGAGAGAATAACGGTTAAGGAATTTGAATCGTGTGATACTAGGTCGTGCTTATGTACACTACAATACGGTATATCTTTCAATCCCAAATTACAATGTTAGCTCTCCCTGAGCACATTTTCCGATGAAAATTTAAAAAATGGAGGTATAGATTGTTTGCCTAGTTATAACGCATCATCTAGCATAGCTAGGTAAAGTGATGGTCGTTTATTTCCTTAGCAAACATAGCAAACACGTGCCACAGAAGAAACTTTGATGGCTGCGTTAAGCATTTGCTCAATCAAGAGGGAGTGGTCAGACTTGCATAACTAGCATATGACAAACGCTTAGTAACACGAAAGCCTCCAGTATGATCTTACCTTTTATATATTGGTCCTCGAGAAGAAAATCTTAACTAGCCAAACCCGATTTTATTCAACCGAAAGATGAGAACGTAATATATCTGCACATGCTAAAATGATTGTAAGAAACGTCGTTTTAACTGGCAGTTGGGACTCGCAACATGGAAACTATAAAAAAACGTCGTTTTAACTGTTGTGATCCCAGCTGCCAGTTATACCGATGTTTTTAAGAAATTTTTTTTAGTGTGACAGTGTTAGTTTACTGAAATTGAGACTTGCCGACCTCGTTGTTGGTAAATGTATTGCAAGTCAGATCACTTCTGAAAAGAGCAACCCAACTGAACACTTAACAAGGCCAATCTTTAATAATTATAACCCGAAACGATAACTAAGATTCAATGGCCCAACGTTTTTCCTTCACTTTTTAGGGAATAATGCTAATTCCGATATCATCTATAGGTGTCCTTCACTTTCCTAGCGGATAGCATCTGAACTGTATATTTACATATACGATTTTTTATATATATATTTTTTTTATTTAACTACTTAGTTCTCCAAGTAGACAAGGATGTATATTTATTAATCTTTCCCTGGAGATGGCCAGCGCACGATAGTGTTGAAAAAACCCATGTGCGCTTGGCCGGATTCGAACCGGCGACCTTCGTATTACATAGGTGTTAGATTCGAAAGGTGTCCTTAGACACCTTTCGAATCTAACACCTATCGCTCTTCTACCAACCCTGCCTTGATAGCTTAGTTGGTAAGAGCGTCGTGTATGTCGTCAAATTTGTCAATAGAAGAGTGCCCTTTAATTCTAATAACTAGAGTTGTAGGTAAACATTACATGAACATGATAATCAAGGCAGCCCATCCTCCAGATGACCTCTAATGTGCTCTCAAAGTAGTTATTTCTCTTGATAATCCTATTTAAAAATACTAGAAAATCGGGTATTTCCCCTTTAAAATCAACTTTCCACCAACGTGGGGTGATTTTGTATGGTGTATTAAAAATCAGCACCGTCAAATCACCTAAAACACTTCTTAGACCATTTTAGTGGATCTTGGGCATTGTTTGATGCTATATTTAAAAAATAAGGAAAATCGGATAATTCCCCTTTAAAATCCACTTTTTACCAATGTCGTGATTTTGTACGGTATCTATTTGAAATCAGCATCCTCAAATTGACCTAAAACACTTCTTAAACTTTTAGTGGATCTTGCGCATGGTTTGATAACACTATATTTTTAAAAAAAATAAGCAAAATCGGGTAATTCCCCTTTAAAATCCACTTTCCACCAACTTGGCAATTTTGCATGGTGCATATTCGGAATCAGCACCCTCGAATTGTCCGAAAACACTTCTCAAACCTTTTAGTGTATCTTGAGTAGGGTTCGCTCAAATATGGCACCTATGGATCCCCTACTAATTGTATTTTAACACCGCCAGAGTGGTCGCGCAAAAGGTGGGAATCTCTGGAGTCGAGCTGTTAAGTTTAAAAATACCGAATTTTGAGCTAATTCACTCCATTGCTACTACATCGTGTATTTACGGTACATCAGAGACCTTGTGTGATTAAGTGTAAGTTTTCTTTCGACACAGCTTCGTAAAGTTTCGGAAATGGTCTAGAACAGTAAAGCCGCATGCTGGTTGATATCCCAGTTCATGCAATATGCCTTATTGACCTCGGACTTTGATGTATGGTGAGCACGCCTACAACCGGGCCTACAGCAGTTTTATTTTGTGAACTCCTGGGTATACTGCATAGTGCATTGACTTTCAGGTGCCGATTCTCCCGTGGTCAACCCATGTCCTAGTACAGTCATTGCTCTGTCAACGGTCTGGGATGTTGATAATTATTTTGTTAACATGTTGACCTTGTAAAGCTAAGGTGAGTTTGTTCTTTATTATAGATGGGGACAATTCTACTGAAACAGGAACAGCAATAATAATAATAACGCTGTAATATGGGTTGTAACGCGTTTCAGGGGGTTCTATCGGTTGTCATTGGCGGCATAACAACAGCATCATATTTTGGGGAGGTAGGGGACAAAAAACAATTAGGGACAAGATAGGTAGTTTATTTTAGGTACTCTGGGGGGGGGGACAAGATGGGTAGTGTATTTTAGGGACTCAGGGGGGTAATTCTTTTAAAAACTCATCGGTTTTGACTTATTTTTCAAGCCCATTGGCATTTTAAAAATTGAAATCTATCCGTTGGTGGTTACTTTTGTGGTGCGAAACTCAATGGAATCTCTAATCGGTTCAAATTAAACAACAAAAGTCACTTAATATTTAAAAAGTTATATGCTCTTTAAAACCAAACACAACAGCCTACCAGAAACTTGAAGATTAAAATTGATAATAATGACATAACCCAAGTTTGCTCCCACGAAATTCTTGGAAATTTTGATAGATAACGATCTATCTTGGAAATCCCACACAATTCTAGTGGGGCTGTAGTGCACAGATCTCATGTGAGTGTGCAAATCTGGATAAAAATTGTGACTTTTGGCACACAAGTACTTTATGCATTGATAATAAAAAAATGATGGAAGCATTTGCCACATCTCTTTCATGTTCTCCAGCTTGGATTTCAAGGTTACGCAGGGGTAAAAAATTAAAATGTTTCGATTGTATTGAAAAGCACATCGTGTTTTTCTGGTTACAAGGATTACAAAAAGGAATAGTTTATACTACCTATGGCTTATAGTTGTGGAATTATTGGGTAAAAACTGTAAAAATGGTGAAAAAGTCAATTTTGATTTGTACAGGGGCAAAAATTAAAATTGCTCCAAATTGGTTCAAATTGTTAGCCTATTGTTGGTTCAGCCCATAGAATGAAATATAGGAATAGATAGTTTTGACTATCTTACGTGTTGGGTTATTAACCAAAATGGAGAATACAGTCAACAGCTATTGGATGCTATTGGATTCTATTGACCTATTTCGTTGGATAACGTGAAAACTAAGCATAACAGACCAGGTAAACTATTCCTTAGTTCAATCCTTTAAGCTAGGGAAATAATTTGCACCACATATTACCTGAATCAAAGCAACTTTTAACTTTTGACCCATGTACACACCCAAATTTACTTTTTCACCACTTTTACCGTTTTTACCCAATAACTCCGAAACTATAAGCCATAGAAAGTGTAAACTATATTTTTTTAGAATCCTTGCAATCTGAGAAAGAATGCCATGTGCTTTTCAACATGATTGGAGCATTTTAAAATTTGACCCCTATATAACCTTGAAACCCAAGCTGGGGTCCATTAAGGGGGGGTGGCAAGTGCTTCCATCAATTGTATGGATTACCAATGCCTAAAGTACTTTTCACAAGTAAAATTCACAATTTTATCCTGAAGTTCACTCTCTTTCACTACAGTCCCCTGCTATTCATGTGTCAAAAATAATCGCTAAATACGATGGAATTATTGGCAAAGTTCGTCCTTTCTTATCTCAAGAATCTCTCCACACACTGTATAATACATTCGTTCTCCCCTATCTCAGTTATTGTGCAATCATTTGGGCAGATAAAAACAACTCTAATCTTTATTCTGTTTTCCGAATGCAAAAAAGGCTTATCTGAACCTGTACCAACTCCATTTGGCTTGCCCATACCGACCCTCTTTTTAAATCTCTAAGTACTTTCAAAATCCATGACATTATAATCTTC